>JAESVK010000422.1:9456-85912 GCA_017140935.1 Hamamelis virginiana
GAAGGAGATTCTGTAGTAGCACATTTTGAATACCATAAACACCCTATAACATCCATTGAATGGAGTCCACATGAAGCATCCACCTTGGCAGTTTCATCATCTGACAATCAGCTAACGTAAGAAATATTTAAATGGGAAAGCCAGCAAAAATTATAGATGGAATGTCACACCTAGAAGTTTTAAGTAGTTTTATTTTCTCTGTTTGAACTCTAAAACCTTGTTTGGCAATTACCAGAATATGGGACCTTTCTTTAGAAAAGGATGAGGAAGAGGAGGCCGAGTTTAGGGCTAAAACAAGAGAGCAGGTTAACGCCCCTGAAGATTTGCCTCCACAACTTCTCTTTGTACATCAGGTTATTTCCTTTCAAACTTACAGCTTAGTCTGAACATTCAACTCCAAAATTCTTCATTAGCTCATTCTGTTAACCCTCTGTTTGTAACTTTAAACAGGGACAGAAAGACTTGAAAGAACTTCACTGGCATGCCCAGATCCCAGGAATGGTCATGTCTACCGCAGCAGATGGATTTAACATCCTGATGCCTTCAAACATACAAACTGCCATTCCCCAAGAAGGTGCTTGAGAGTTGAATGTCAGTATCGGTATGCTTCATGCGCTGCACATCGATGTATATCCAGATGTTGTCTTCAAATGGCTGTGACGCAACGGCATAGATCCACAACTGATTTGACGAATGTGGATTATTATCTTGCTGTTCCTCCCCAAAAGTTTTAACTTAATTGCAATTTGCATCAGTTTTGTTTTGGTTCTGTTTTTTTACGTATATTTTGTCGAGTTTCAAGAGTTTAGGAATGATGAGATTATGGCAAAACCCATGCAATATTTAGCAATCTATGAAATGAAGCAGCTACTTATTTGTGGCTTGTGGGAATGTGTTGTGGAATGTTGAGGAACTCTCAATTGGCTCATCAAGGTTCTAGATTATGGTGGTTCTTGTTGTGTTCCTTTTACAGTAAATATGGCTCATCAACATTGGATGTATGGCAGCTATAGGAGTGATCATATCATTAACTATCATCATCTTTTTTCTTTTTCTTTTTCTTTTTTTAAATCTGTTGTGTTAATTACTATTTTTATTTATGTTGATACAATAGAACTAGTAACGCTAAAATTGGTAGTGGGGTGCCTCTGCTATAATAACCTCGTGTCCTACGCTGTCGTTTTCATAAACGTGCACTGAATCTGTTAACCTGCGCGTTCATACACTTCATTTCCATATCTCAGTATCTCAAGCGGCGAAGTGAATCTGTGTATGTTAGGATCTAACTAGTGGGACCGCTGGAGGCATCCATTTCCCATGCTACATTAGTCAAAATTTGATAAAATGTCACTGTCTGAAGATGGTTAAGTTCTGCATTAATCAATAAATACAGGTAGTTTGGATTCTGATTTGTGGTTAGTAGAAAAGTATGCAACTATAAGAAAATATTGGCATGATACATTACGACCACCAACTCAAGATGGGTGTTTGGTTAAAGTAGAATATAAACCAAGGTGGATCTATGAGTATTTTTCATGATTTTATAGTTAAAAGGATGAATTTAATATCGTGTTTGGTCAGTTGAAAGTTAATACAAAAAAGCGAACCTAGAGAAAATAAGGCACCGTTTGGATTTATTTTTTAAAAGTACTTATTTGCTTTTTTTACTTTTTAAAAAATTTGCAATACGTAATTTCTTAGAAAAAAATTTAAAAAAACAAATAAGTACTTATAAAAAACAAATTCAAACGGTGCCTAAAAATCTTAAATTGTTCGATAAAAACCTTAATGTATTATCATGTTTGGTTGGTCTTATGAAGTGACTCATACTCACTTAAAATTCACATCAATCTCAGATATTGTGATAAAAATAGTAAGAAAAGACCATAGAAATAGAAGTGATAATATGGATATAATTTTTCCAAATTTTGTGCAGTATGGCACAAGCCTTTAGGTGAATTTGATATTAATGGATAGAAATTCCATGCATTGTCGGTGATCATAAAACTTTGCTGGTTCTATATTCCAACATGAGAAAAGAAAAGACAGAATCTCTCCCTCTCTGTCCAAAAAAGTCCACTAACCCCGCCCACTTTCATGCAATAAAAACACCCCAAACATGACATCCTCTCTCTCTCTCTCTCTCTCTGTCTCTCTCCTCTGTTCTTCTTCCATTAGATTCATCTCTGTTTTCCTTTCACTTCTCTCCAATCCATGGACCGTGCCCGGCGACTAGCAAACAGGCCAATCTTCACACGTCTCGTGTCTTACTCGAAGCAGCAGCTTCGAAACAACTCACCTTCTTCACCTGCATTAATAACACACACTCCCAAAACTTCAAGGTATGTATCTGCTCTATCCTCCTCTGTTTTTAGAGGGTCAGATTCGATACTGCAAAACAGAGCTTCAAATTCAATTGGGTTTCGTCTCAGCTCTCAAACCAGATCAATATCTCTTGAATCATTGAAACCAACTGATACTTTACCTCGTCGCCATAACTCTGCAACACCACAAGAACAGACCCAAATGGCTGAACTTTGTGGGTATTCAAATCTCGATGATCTCATCGATGCCACTGTCCCCAAATCGATTCGAATTGAATCGATGAAGCTATCGAAGTTCAATGAGGGACTTACAGAGAGCCAAATGATTGAACACATGAAGAAATTTGCCTCTAAGAATAAGATTTTCAAGTCTTTTATTGGGATGGGTTATTATGATGCATTTGTTCCACCAGTGATTTTGAGGAACATTATGGAAAACCCAGGTTGGTATACACAGTACACGCCATATCAGGCTGAGATAGCTCAAGGAAGGCTTGAGTCTGCTCAATTTTCAAACCATGATTTCGGATCTTACCCAACTACCCATGTCAAATGCTTCATTACTCGATGAGGGTACTGCAGCTGCAGAGGCAATGGCTATGTGTAATAACATACAGAAGGGGAAAAAGAAGGCTTTTCTTATAGCTAACAATTGCCACCCTCAGACTATTGATGTTTGTAAGACTAGAGCTGATGGGCTTGGTCTTAAAGTAATTACTCTGGATGTTAAGGATTTCAATTATCAATCAGGCGATGTTTGTGGGGTTTTGGTTCAGTATCCCGGGACTGAGGGGGAGGTTTTGGATTATGAGGAATTTATAAAGAATGCACATGTTAATGGGGTTAAGGTTGTTATGGCAACAGATCTTCTTGCATTGACAATTTTGAAGCCTCCTGGTGAATTAGGGGCAGATATTGCTGTTGGGTCGGCTCAGAGATTTGGTGTTCCAATGGGGTATGGAGGTCCACATGCTGCCTTCTTGGCTACTTCCCAAGAGTATAAAAGGATGATGCCAGGGAGAATTATTGGTGTTAGTGTCGATTCGACTGGAAAGCCTGCTTTGAGAATGGCAATGCAGACCAGGGAGCAGCATATAAGGAGGGACAAGGCCACAAGCAATATATGCACTGCTCAGGTTTGATTATCTATCCTTTTGTTTTGGGTTCTGATGCCTTTCATATGTCGAAAAAGCATAGGAAAAAATTTTACTTTCCTTTGAAACAAATGAAAGATTGGAGTGGCATATCAGGCTGTGCTATTTTCAAGGAATTGCTTTTGTTGATCATTTAGGCATTGCTTGCAAACATGGCTGCTATGTATGCCGTCTACCATGGGCCGGAAGGCCTCAAGACTATTGCCCAGAGAGTGCATGGTCTTGCAGGGACTTTTGCTTGTGGCTTGAAGAAACTTGGCACAGTAGATGTTCAAGGGCTTCCCTTCTTTGATACAGTGAAGATTAGGTGTTCTGATTCAGAGGCAATTGCTGATGCTGCTTACAAGAACGAAATGAATCTTCGGATTGTGGACTCTAATAATGTAAGTGTGATTGTATACATACAATTCCATTGATTTGATAAATTATGCTTCTACATGAAATTTTGATTTTGGGCCTTTCAGATAACTGTTTCCTTTGATGAGACAACTTCGCTAAAGGATGTGGATACTCTTTTCAAAGTGTTCGCTTGTGGCAAGCCTGTGAGAGTCATTATCCATCTTTCTTGCAGATACTTTTTGAAACAATTTCATTTTTATAAGGTATAATCTTAACAGTTTATATTGCAACTGTCAGCTTACATTCACTGCCGAATCTCTTGCACCAGAGGTTGATACCCTGATCCCACCCGGACTAATAAGAAAGAGTCCATATTTGACCCATCCGATCTTTAACACGTAAAAGGCCTATCTCATTAGCTCAAGGCACTGGTGATTTTCAAATTATGATCCACTCTGATTCCAATTTCCTTGTATTAGGTACCACACAGAGCATGAACTGCTCAGATACATTCATAGGTTACAATCGAAGGATCTTTCATTATGCCACAGTATGATTCCTCTAGGATCTTGTACAATGAAATTGAATGCAACGACAGAGATGATGCCTGTGACTTGGCCAAGCTTTGCAAATATGCACCCCTTTGCCCCAATTGAACAAGCCCAAGGATATCAGGTAAATTAGTTGTTTCCTAATTTCTTATTTTGTATTGTATTTACTCCTATGGCAGAAAGCAAAGGTCAGCCCTCTGATATTGGCTCATGTACTTGTCATTTACTAGGAAATGTTCAATGATTTGGGCAACCTCTTATGTACTATCACTGGATTTGACTCTTTCTCTTTGCAACCAAATTCTGGTGCTTCTGGGGAGTATGCTGGGCTAATGGTCATCCGTGCTTACCATATGGTAAGGTGATGTAATTCCTTCTTGGGAAACGTTTGTTGCTCCAGGAAGCGAATATTTTCATTTTCTTTTCTTCCGATGTTTTACTTGTTTGAATGAAAACTTCAGGCCAGAGGAGATCATCACCGCAATGTTTGTATTATACCAGCATCAGCACATGGAACCAATCCTGCAAGTGCTGCAATGTGTGGAATGAAAATTGTTGCTGTTGGAACTGATTCTAAAGGAAACATCAACATTGAGGAGTTAAGGAAGGCTGCTAAAGCAAACAGGGACAATTTATCTGCCCTCATGGTATGGGTGTCTTGTGTGTTCAATCCTTAATGGATTTAAAAAATAATATATATATATATATATATATATATAAACCACAAACAAAAGGAGAAAAAGAAAGAACTTTAATCTTCTAGGAAAATTGCCCGTGTTGATCAGTTAGATGTATATTAGTTGATTGATTCTGACTCCATGGCCAGGTCACATATCCTTCAACTCATGGTGTTTATGAAGAAGGTATCGATGAGATATGCAAGATAATTCATGATAATGGGGGTCAAGTTTACATGGATGGGGCTAATATGAACGCGCAGGTGCATTTTTTTCCTCCATCTTCGCAGGATTGTCTCGTGTCATATGCTGCAAATATTTGAGAAATTTTAATGGTAGTGCTATTGTCTTAAAAATATTTGTGTGTTCTGGTGTGTTTTGAGTCTCAGTTTTTCCAAAGAAAATGTCATCTCCTTCTCCTTTTGTTCTTATTTTTCTTTATAATGTTACAAGTTTACTTTTAATACTGACAATAATCTTTCCTCGTGTCAGGTTGGTTTGACAAGCCCCGGTTGGATTGGAGCGGATGTATGCCATCTCAATCTGCACAAAACATTTAGCATTCCCCATGGTGGAGGTGGTCCTGGCATGGGTCCAATTGGTGTGAAAAAACACTTGGCACCATTTCTTCCATCCCATCCTGTTGTAAGACCAACTTGTCACATAAACTAAATTTTGTTTCCTTAGGTTGAAAAATTCAAATTAGAATAGAGTTCGTAGTTTAAGTTTTGGACTCTGAACTGGTTTTGGTATTGATTTCTCTTACATAATTGTCAATCATGTTGAGAAATTTTTTAATGTGAAGATTTCAAAAAAGTATAAGCTGAACTCATAACATGGATAATTGATATTGCATACAAGCTATCCGTGCCAATCAAGAAAGTAACACTTACAAATCAATAAAGTTAAATATTTGATAGTTATGAATTCATTTAGTGGATGCAACAATATATATATATATATATGGATGTAAAAATAAATTGAAAGTGTGAATATTGTCATTATTTTTCTCCTGTTTATTGGTGCTTAACATACCAAGGTGAAGTTGGAAAATATTTTCTTCTTGTGTGTGAATTGGAAGCTAAAGTTTCATCCTGGGTTCAAACTTGACAGATTGTTTCTAACAATCATATAATTGAACGCAATATTTGTTGTTGAATATATATATACTCACAATCTGAGTGCTGTAATCTTTTTCACTTTAATTTTCTAGGTACCTACAGGTGGTATACCAGCAGCAGAAGAGGCTCAGCCACTTGGTACCCTTTCTGCTGCTCCATGGGGCTCCGCACTCATATTGCCAATTTCCTACACATACATAGCCATGATGGGGTCTAAGGGACTCACTGAAGCCTCAAAGATTGCAATCTTGAACGCAAACTACATGGCAAAACGTTTGGAGGTTTTAAATCATCCTTCGATCATCTCCTGCATTTTTATTTTCAACTTTGCGCTTCAAAATTTTTAGGCAGATGCACTCAACACTTGTTATGATCGCGTTTTTTAAAATTGAATAAAATACTTTTGGACAGTGTCTATTTACTTCGTAAACATAATTTAGTTTGTGAAGTTTTCTCCTTCTTACGCCATGTTGTGGATGTTACAGAACCACTATCCAATTCTTTTTCGCGGCATCAATGGCACAGTTGCCCATGAATTCATTGTTGACTTGAGGGGCTTCAAGGTATCAATCTCATCATGCCACACTTTTTTTCTATATGCATTCCCTTTTTTGTGTCTTCGCTGGGGCCATAATAGTAGGTGATTATTATTATTATTGCAGAACACTGCTGGGATAGAACCTGAAGATGTTGCTAAACGTCTTTTGGATTATGGGTTTCATGGACCAACAATGTCTTGGCCAGTTCCTGGCACACTTATGATTGAACCTACTGAAAGTGAAAGCAAGGTGAGGAAATCTCTCTCTCACTCTCTCTCTCTCTCTCTCTCTCTCTCTCTCTCTCTCTGTTCTGTAAGTTGTTAATTTCTTTTGCAGGCAGAGTTAGACAGGTTTTGTGATGCTCTTATATCCATTAGAGAAGAAATCGCGCAGATTGAGAATGGCAAAGCTGATATCAGTAACAATGTTCTCAAGGTAAAGAAGCTTGTTTTGCCTATCTTCTCATTTGAAAATATAGTCCATAAAATTATGATTTTCCAAGTGCCAGTAATTTACACCTATGTTTGAATCTCAGAAAACTCGAGGAAAAGGTTTGAAAATGCTATAGAAAGAATCTATTTTTAAATAATTTTCAGCATTTTTCTCTCCTTTTTCCAGCCGTTTCCAAAATTTAAACAGAGTTTTCGGGTTTTATCATATATACATGTGTGAGAGATAGAGAGAGAGAGCATTCCTCTTCATTGTTGGGAGTACATTGTCAATTCCTGAAGAAGAGAATTCAAGTGATTACTCAAATGCTGGGTGGCACAGGGTGCTCCTCATCCAGCATGGCTACTGATGGGGGATGCATGGACAAAGCCATACTCGAGAGAATATGCAGCCTTCCCTGCTTCTTGGCTCCGATATTCCAAGTTCTGGCCCACCACTGGTACAATACGTACACCCATTTTCAGTTTTTGATCTTTAATGCACAAACCCATTGGCTCCTGTGAAGCAATGGTGGTTGAATATGCGAATAACGATGATGGCATTTGTTGAATTAAACCAGGGCGTGTGGACAATGTGTACGGTGACCGCAACCTCATATGCACCTTACTTCCCGCATCACAGGTGGTTGATAAACAAACTGCAGCAGCAGCAACAGCAGCGACTGCCTAATCCTTCCGGACCGCTTCTCTCATGAAGTCGCAACAGAAACAGGAATCATCTTTCATCTTTACACCCACCCACTCAATTATAGATATAGATTTCCATTGCTGCCTTTCTCTGAGCATATCTTGAGAACTGCGGGTTTGAGCCCATCTCATATTACTCTAACAGATGGAGCTGTAAACGAACCAATTCAGAGAAGTTAATTGCTCAAGCTTGGCTTGATAAATTACAATCTCAAAAATAAAGTCTATATTTGACTGACTTATTTTACGAGTGAAAACCAACCTCAAATAGTCTAATTATCTAAAGTATTAATGAACTTATTTAACCAAATAGTTACCTTTTTATCGAGCCAATTTGGAAACAAGTCTTGATTTATTTTACATTTCTACCAACAGCCAACCCTTATTTTGCAACAATGAGAAGATGAAATAAATAAAATGCGAACTGTTTACATCAATTGAAACGTATAACAATTACTACTGTAAAATGCCAATTTAGCAGTTAAGCACAACATAGATAAATCGCATTTTGTTCAACAGCATTTTTTAACCTATTTTTCTACGTCTATGAGAACAAAAGCCATGCAGGCTAAAAAATTTGTACTTAAATTATATGTCAAGAAACCAACATGCCGTTAATTTAGGTGGAAACTTTCCTACCGCAAGTCAGCCTCACAATTTCAATCACAAATAACTTTCTCCACCTATGAATTGACAGGCTTGCCAATTAATTTAGGGAAAGGATCTTGCTTGCTTAAAACCAAGACTTTGCTCTTGTGTGCAAAGTACCCTTTCACAAGGTTCTTGTATATTAGAATGGCCATTATGCACTCCACCTACAAAAGTGCAACACAACTCCGATAAGACTGCTTACCAGAACCACAAGAGAGAGAGAGAGAGAGAGAGAGAGAGAGAGATATTTGAATCTAGAGCTTGCTATAAACCAACAATAAAGACAGTGGAGTATGGAGAAAACAAGTACCTCGTCAACATCCATGTCCATCTCTAGCCATTTTAATGCTTTAACGATTACTTCCAACTTCACCTGGTGAGCTTTACTTGGGTCCTTCTGCTTTTGGATGATGTAACTGCAACATTAGCATGGGGCATTCATGAATAATTATTCTGTGCAACTCATTTATCACATGGGAAAATGTAATCACGTAATAAGTGAACTTACATCTTCTTTACTAATCTCTGGTAAACTTGGAGCTCCAGCTTCTCTAAGACAAGATATACACCAGATCTTAAAAACCTGATAATACAAAGAACTCAGCCTTCAAAGAGATTCATTTTGCTTGGCCTATTTATCCAGATATACAAAATCGAGAGGTATGCATACCGGTCTTCATGTTCTTGGAGAGCATGTCGAAGAAGTCGGAGATCACCCCTTTTTAGTGCTTGCACAACGTTAATGTACTGTGAAGGTAAAACCAAAGCCTCTTAGAAATAGAAGACCCAAAACTCGATAATTTTTAGGTGCATAAATGCTCATTACACATGTAAAAATTATTGATACAGTTTTTTTTTTAGGGAGTCAGGTTACAAGATCTTGTATTGCAGAGAAGTTTAAGAATTCAAGTCATTTTACTTATGGAGTTCAGCATATCATTCAATGCAACATTCTCATGCTTCCCAAGAAAATCTAATAAAATCATGTTGCAGTAAATGACTACAACAGGCAATTATACCACACTAAAAAATATGTAGACATGAGGATAACTTCACCTCTTCAATATGGTTAAGAAGTACAAAATAAATTTAACAATTTTTTACTAGTAAAAAAGTATAAAATAAATTTAACAATACTAAGAGATCTCATTTCATCTTGATTTCTTGAATGAAATATGAAGCCGAAAAGGATTTCCCATTCACCAACTTAAAATGAAAGAAACAAGTTCAAATGCAGGCCATACCTCAATGAGATTATACTTCTGCAGGAGCCAATCTTTTGGTAAAATGCCAATTGAAACTTTCACAGGTATTAGATATTTCAGGATCATCCTATTCCAGTAGAACCAAAGAAAATATGAATCACAAAATGATAAACATATACAAATAATAATAGTAAATCTCATGTTTGACATTTATATCATCCAGGAAAAGGCAATTGAATCATATGAAGTCAAAACAACAAGCTATGTAGCATAGACATGGACAACACAAATGGATACAAAAACAGATATGGACAACACAAATAGATACAAACACAGATACACGGACACAACAAATTCTGAACAAGTGGGACAAGGGTATGACTAGATGATGTAGCCTAGAAGCTAGGGTTCTTCAAAATAAGAAAAAGATTTATTTAAAAAATAATAATAAGTTTGTGAGAAACCAAGATAGGAAGAGAGGAAGAGAGAGGAGAGAATGAGAAGAAATGGGAAATGAAGAGATTTGGGAGCACAAGCTCTTCCAAGTAATTCTAAAATTAATCTTCGATTCCCATGTATTTTTAACTATAAGGACCCCAACTTTATTCCTAAAACCGCTAAAACTTCAAAGATTAGAAAATTACAGCAGTATGAAATAGTAAACTCCTAATAAGACTCAAAACTACTCCGCAGGCCCCACACGTAGGGTCCAACCGCAAGATCCATGTGAATCATTGCGACATGGAAATATTTAAACATAAATCACAGCAAAATATATGTGGCAAGCACACCTGAACCAAACCTTATATTTGCTTCACTACGAGGGTTGCAATGTATCAATGCGTATGATAACTTATGATCAGCCTGCCAAGTGATAGAAGTGGGATCAGTAGATGATAGAGTTTTATGAAGTTTAAAATATTAGACAGGAAACAAATATATATCAAATTAATAAACCCCTCAATGAATTGGAGTATTTGTTTTATTAACAAAGTTTAATGTTCCAATATACTCATAAATTTATATTTAAAAAAGTTATCATTGATGCATATTGTTGGCTGAAACAAGTACATTGACATAAATTAATATTTTAATACAATTTCATATCCAAAAAGGAAAGAAACATATCACCATGTTAGGGAATTAAGATTACTTACAGCAGGAAAGTTTTCATTAAAAACTTCCAAACGGCCAGTATAATACATGTAGGTAACCTGTATTAACAGTGTGACAGTTACTCCTAAAATAGTTATGAACTGAGCATTAATTATCAAAAGAAAGAAAAAAATTTGCACATACAATCAAATCAATCCTTACCTTATCTCTTTTTGGAAATTCCTCAAAATCAAAAATACGGGCAGTTTCAATGCTTCTGATCACACTTCGGCAAAGGTGAACCGTACCAAGCTGCAAAGTAGTAAATGTCAGATATCATCTTTGGAGCAAAGGCAACTTGTGGTTTCCCAGCACTCGAGGAGATGTTTTGTAGTTAAGCTGACTAAATCTTTTTCATTGCAATATTTTTCCCTCTTTATTTTTTTATTTTTCCTTTTGCCAGGGTTGGTTGGGAGAAGGGAAGAAAAAGAGAGAGGGGGGTAGTAAATATTATTGGCCATTGGCCCATAATACACCTTGCTTATCTAATGTCACTTCTAAAACCTCCTAGTTTTAACTAATACAATCCATATTACCAGGAAAGATTCAAACATAAATCTAGGAACAAATTAAAAAAAAAAACAGCAGAACAGCATTTAATTAATCTAGAGAAACTAATTACCTTGAAGTAAATTTTGAACAATTGGCAAGTCACGTACAATGCTCCAACACGTTTCGAGCCTTTTCCCTAGATTACACAAGTCCCTATTAAACGGTTAGCACACATTTTTCCATTACATATGATATCTGTAAATCAATTGAAGTCTAACAATTTGATAATGAGCCAGCTGCAGATATGCAGATAAGCTTGTTTTGCAGATTGGATACACAAACTTGAATTTTCTTTACAAAAGTTTGCACCAGGAAAAGATTATCATATAATAATATCTTTCTGTTCTGGCTACGTTAATTAATCAATCTGATTCCTCCAAGAAATGGATGTAAAAAAAGTGGACCTCTGACAGGAACAGATCCAGCTTTTTACGTGTTATAATTATGAAGTATACTTTATTAATTTTTTTCATTAATTCCTTATTATTAGCACAATAGATTCAAGGCAACTGAAAATCATTACTCCATTGGAAGTTACATGACTAATCCAATTCCAAATGAAAATTTAGATATGACATACAAAGTCTTTGGGAGATAAGACCAACCCATGAAAACATGTTTCACATGACAGTGGTGACACAGCTGTTTAGGAACTGGGAGTTAGAATTTGTGTGGTAAAAGCAAGATCAAATACATAGCTAAAGGATGAACATGAAAAAACGGCAACGATTTTGTCAAGGTAACAACTTTTAAGAGATTGAATGGTAAAGTTTCTAAAGGACAATAGACATGGGGAAAATCTGATTCTACTATTTCCAGCAGAATAAAAAATTGTATCATGTCCTATCACGGTATTCTTCACATGAATATAAACTAAAGTAGTACAAAACAGAAGATTAATGTACTGAAAGGTATAAATAAGTAGGTAGAAGGGATTACAGTGGTAAAAAAGTATATAAACGGTAACAAGATAAAACTACAGTGTCTTTAAAGAGAAAATGGGTCCTCCACTGTCGACAGTTACAGAGAAAAAAAAAATGCAGGTATAGTTCTACCAATGAACATAATCAGTACAGCCAGACTATCATTATGTTAACCGACCATTAGAAGCATTAGCAAATTCTCTGATATTTGGCCATAAACAGCACTTTGTAAATTCTTAGTCATGTTAAAGCAATCCAGGGTTTCTTCCTTGTTGTCTCTTTTGGATGGGTTGGTGTTGTGTCCTTCGGTTCAAGATAAAAGATTGTGGTCTATTCATTCTTCTGGGCTGTTTTCATCTAAATCTTTCTTTGATGCCGTATGTGATGATCCCTTGTTACCTACTTTTAGTCCGTGCAAAAAGATTTGGAAAGCTAAAGTGCCTTTAAAAGTTCAGATATTTGCTTGGGCTATGGCTCATCGAAAGATTTCTACTAATGAGGTGGTGCAAAAAAGGAATCCTGGTATGTTTATTTCTCCCCAATGGTGTGTTTTGTGTAGGGATGATTGTGAGACCATTGATCATTTATTCTTGCATTGTCCTTTGGCAATGGCTTTGTGGCAAAGATTGTTTAAACCCTTGGATATATGTTGGGTGGCCCCAAAATCGTCCTCTGCAATGTTGGATATTGAGTTTCGTGTTTTTGGATTTTCCAAGCGAGCAATGGTTCTTTGGAGATGTGTTGTTTTGGCAATTTTTTGGGTGCTTTGGCTTGAAAGGAATGCTCGTATATTTGAGGATAAGTGTGATAGTTTTGTTGGTTTGTGGGATCGGGTTTGTTTTTTGAGCTCTTTTTGGGCATCGGTGTCTAAGGAATTTAGGGATGTTCCTTTGTTTGTAATTTTGAATAATTGGGTGGAGGTGTGTGAGTAGGGTTTTGGTTTGTTTGGCTGGGTTGTAGTTTTTTTTATTGTTCTTTTTATCCTTTTTTACTCCTTTTTAATTTGTATTGTAGGACATCTTGTCCTCTGTTCTTTTAATATAATTTTGTTGCTTATCAAAATAAAAAATAAAAAGCAATCCAGGAAAATAAATAAATAAATAACAATGTCAAACATTTAAGCCATCCAGAACATGATGAGTGGGAGGTATATGACTAGAGACAATGGAAACTAATTAGGGTAAAAAATATGGCTATTATTATAAGCTTTTTATCAGTAAGCTTAAGGAATGTTAACTAAAAGAGGTATAAGAGTAGAGAAACATACAGCAAGAACCCCAAACACTTTCATAAGGAATGAACCAGCTCCCTTCAATTTCTCTGGGGCTTTTCCTAATGAAGCCAACTCTCTATCAGCCTACATATAGGATATGCAAAATATTACTAAAAAATATTCAATATATATATATAGACATAAGGGGCTGTTTGGCAAACATGAAAACCTGGCCAATTAAAAATGAGTCTGACAGTTTTTATTTCACTACTGTTTGAAAAGTCCTTGAGCGAATCTTACCCTCTCAGCAAGAACCCTAATTTCGAAAGCAATAACATACAAAGCTTCTAAAGCCCACGCCGATTCCCAATTCCGGAACTCCTGAATAAAAGCACTGTAATTCCCAATTCCCACCATTAAGATACATCTCTAATTGAAGAAAAATAATTGTAAAAAAACAATTAATTAAAATTAAAGGGACGGGGGCAAATACTTGGCAGATTTTTCAAAGGCGTGGTACGAATCGACCAAGTTTCCAAGTCGATAATTCTGCAGAGAACGTAAAAGAGGAACAAGGATTTCTCCGAACTGAGCGTACTTGTCATATTGTTTGATCAGTCTATTAGCATCCTGTAACCAATAACGACCATCAAAATTCATAATATATCCGCAATAAAGATATATATATATATATATATATATATAGAGAGAGAGAGAGAGAGAGAGAGAGTACCTGGAAGATGTTGAGAGCATCGGCAAGGGAGAGGAGAAAAGGAGAGTTGGAGGAGACGGCAAAAAGTTGCTTCAGAGAAGCAACGTCTTGGGACGAAACGGAGTCGGAGAAGCGATTTAGGTATTCTGTTATTCTTCTGTGTGCTTCTCCCATGCTTTGATACGCCATTGCTCTCTTTCAGCTTCTCCTTTCACTCTGTCCTGTCAGATATAAATTGAGGGCACACGGAAGTATCTATAACATGTCTATGAAGCTTGAGAACGACATCGTTTTACTAGTTCGTAATTTCGTATTTTAGTTCAACACTTTCCGGTACCTTTTATTATTATTATTTTAGAGCAAATTAGGACAATAAATTCAAATTTTTATGATATTACATGAACAGCCTTATTCAAAAATATTTATACCAATGAACCTATCACTATTTTTTGGACTATAGTACCCCTCTCACAGATTTTGAACATAATCCCCAACCATCCATGTAATCCCCAAAAATATTATATAATCTCCGATCCTTAATTTTGGCCGGAATTCCCCCAACATTACTTCAGAGTCTCAGATCAACATTTATTACATGTCATTCAATATCCTCTCATAATTTTTTATTATAATATATATATATATATATATATATATATATATATATATGATGTGATATTTTAAAAAGGAGATCAACATTTATTACATGTCATTCAATATCCTCTCATAATTTTTTATTAATATATATATATATATATATATGATGTGATATTTTAAAAAGGTGATATGATAGATAATTAATGAGATGTTTTTAAATTATAAATTGAGAATTCTTCGTAAAATTGGGAATTGTTTCAACTTGAAAATTGAGAATCATGTGTTACAATGGGGATTAGTTTATTTTTGGGAATTGGAAATTATACCTTATTTTGGGGATTTTGTACATTATTAGAGATTATTTACCAAAATTTTTTTTTTTTTTACTTTTTGACTATTAGATTAGTATTAGTGTAATTATTCATTTTTCTTAATGGCATTTTGGTAAAAAAATAATATTGACGAAAATATTTTTAGATGGAATTTATTCACGTAATATTGCGAAAATTTAAATCTATTAGCATAAATTACCCTTTATTTTAAATTACATAAATGGCAATTTCCATGAATAATCCTAAGTTTCCAAAATATTACGGCTACGAACCCGATCCAAAACATATTACGGCTATACACCTATTATTGTTTTTTTGGACAAAATTACCCTTAAAATTGAAGTTTGACCAATTTGTACAGGATCCCTAATTTTATGTATAATCCCCCAAAATAAACAAAAACCTCAATCCCCAATTTATCTAATAATTATCAATATTGTTATGAATCATCAATGTACTTTATGTCACGTCAACATTTAATGCTGGTCATTCAATGTCCCTCGAATTTTTTGTACAGGATCCCCAATTTTATGTATAATCCCTAAAAATAAACAGAATCCCCAATCCCCAATTTATATAATAATTATCAATATTATTAAGAATTCTCAATCCACTTTATGTCACGTCAGCATTTAATGCTGGTCATTCATTGCCCCCCGAATTTTTTGTACAGGATCCCCAGAATCCTCAATCCCCAATTTATCTAATAATTACCAATATTTTTAAGAATCCTCAATCCACTTTATGTCACGTCAACATCATGCACGTCATTCATTCAGTTTGCGCTTCACAAGAACATCAAATCAATCAAATCTAGTCTACTCTATTGGGTATTCTTAGTAATATTGGGGATTGATGATTATTTGTAATTCTGATGATCCTTTGTACTATTGGAGATTGGGGATTATACATAAAATTGGAGATTGTGTTGATTATTGGTGACTCTTCAATTTTTTTTAATTCATTCGTACAAAAATTTTGACAATTTCAATGGTCAAATTGTAAATACCCATATGAGTGGAGGGTATTTATATCCTAAAAAAATATTTGCGTAATTAGTTTTGGATTGGGTTAATATTTTGGAAACTTAGGATTATTCATGGAAATTGCCCTTACATAAAATCACACCAAATTTCACAAAATCCACCTAACTCTAAAATTAAGCAAAAATTTTATTTGAATTTATTATAGGATAAATCAACTTATTTGGGCTTATTCGATACCGGCTCTAACAATAATTTGTTCAAACTTGCTGACTAAATAAATAAATTTAACTCAAATTTCATTTTTAAGCTTTTTAATTTATTGATCGAAGTTTAAGTAGAGTATTATTTTATTTTACAAGTTTATTAATATTTTAGATAATCAATTTATTTGAATTTGACTTAATAAAAAATTATTTCGTAAAATAATAATATAAGCTTGAATATTTTTATTTTTACTTTATTAATTTATCAAGCCAAATTTATACAACTTGCTGTGCATTTCAAATTGATTTGTTTACAATATCGTGAATTATTAGTCAACGTCACAAAATTCTTTCCAAACTCTAAATTGAGCAAATAAGTTCCATAAATTTTTAAAAAAGAATAAATAATTCTTTAAATTATGAATTAATAATATTTTACCCATTCTATTAATAATTTTTTTTGGCATTTTACGTTAATAATCCAAAGTTTTTGGAATATTATGTGAACGAATTCAATTCAAAATTAATTACATAAATATTTTATTTGGACCAAAATACCCTAATGTAGACAAAATAATAACCATTTTTTATCAAAAAAAATTTCCAATTTTTGTTAACAATCCCCAATATTGCACTAAATCCTCAATTTAACAAAAGAGCTCCAATTTCCAAATTAACACAAAATCTCAAATTTTGCTAAAAATCTCCAATCCCAAACTCCAAACTCATCATTACACACCCCACTAGTGGAGGACATGAAATGATAGGCATTAAATATTGATTTGACATGTTAGAGTTGGAGATTATCTGTAATCCTATGAATTCTGTATAAAATTGGGAATTAGAGATTATGTGCAAAATTAAAAATTAAAGTCAAATTTTGACAGTTTAAATGTATTTTGGTCCAAAAAATAATGATAGATTCGCTTTCGTAATTATCTTTGAATCGAGTTTGTTCATGTAATATTTCGAAAAATTAGGATTATTGTCGTAAAATGTCCTTAAATTTTTAAAGTTTAAAAATAAAAATTAAATGAGTAACTTCCCAAATTATAAATCAATTTAATAAAACTAACCAAACAAAGAACTTCCTAAATTATGAATATGTGATGTATATTTTATGAACTTGAATTATAGTTTAAAGAATTGTTTATTTAATTTCTATAATTTAGGAGGATTGTTCGTTCAATTTTAAGATATATAAGAAAAATTTTGTATAAATTTTTTTTCGAACACGAACTTATTTTAAGATATATAAAGAAGATTTTTTATAATTGACCTACTTATTTATTTGTTTTTAAAATTTAAGAATATTTTAATAGTTTTTTATTTAGTTTTTGCAGTCCAAGAATGAAAAGGAAACATACAATGGAACGCCGCGTTTTGTTTCTCTAACTACTGTTTTGGTGTAGCGGGACCCACTGTTTGCATAAACACTTGCAATCCTGTTCGTCGGATGAAAACTGTTCACGGATGAATGACACCATGGCTCGGAATATCCCCCAGGAGGTCGTATCTGTCGATGAACTTATCTTAGCATGGACTCCATTGCTCCACTCTCCTTAAAGTCGTCTCCGACGACCGACAGCTACCTTTCAACCTCAAACCCTTCCATCTCACTCCTCCTTTCTTTCTCTAAACCACAGCCCAGATCGCATAACCTTGAAATCTCTCAACCCCCATAGAAGAATCAGAAACACAAAAAGCTCTCTGTTTTTCTCTCTCTCAAAAACACAACATAGGAGATGACAAAACACTGAAATCAGAAATCTTCGAATCCACAGAAGAAGAAGAAGAAGAAGAAGCAGAAGCACAAATCTTTCTCTCTCTACACATGGGTTCTGATTCAGTCTCTGTTTTAACCTCAACAAAGCCAACACCAATCTCATCTCAAGAAGAAGAAACACCAAACCCGTCAACGGCTCTTCTCTCCTTCGATACAGAAGACTCATCTTCCTCAAATTCTCATCCTCAAAAACACAAAACCACCATCATCTTCATCTCTCTCCTCCTCCTCCTCTGCATCGCTCTCGCAGCCTCCGTCGCCTTCGCTTTCCTCTTCTTCTCTTCCACATCTCAATCTCCCTCAACAACCCACATAGAATCCACAGCTCGTCCTCTCACCAAACTCCAACATCCTGTAGTTCTCTTGATTTCAACAGATGGGTTTCGATTCGGGTACCAATTCAAGACCCCGACACCAAATATCCACCGTTTGATCAATAACGGAACTGAAGCTGAACTGGGTTTGATTCCTGTGTTCCCGACTCTAACTTTCCCCAATCATTACTCCATTGTTACTGGTCTGTACCCTGCTTATCATGGCATAATCAACAACCATTTTGTTGATCCGTACACTGGTGACACATTCACTATGGGAAGCCATGAGCCCAAGTGGTGGCTTGGTGAACCTTTGTGGGAGACTGTGGCCAATCATGGGCTCAAGGCTGCTACTTATTTTTGGCCTGGTTCTGAGGTAAAGAAAGGTTCTTGGACTTGTCCTATTAATTTTTGTAGGAATTATAATGGTTCTGTTCCTTTTGAGGAAAGGGTTGATACTGTTTTACAGTATTTTGATCTTCCAAGTAGTGAAATTCCTGTGTTTATGACATTGTATTTTGAGGACCCGGATCATCAGGGGCATCAGGTTGGACCTGATGATCCGGAGATTACTGAAGCAGTTGGTAGAATTGATAGGATGATTGGGAGGTTGATTCAAGGACTAGAAAAAAGAGGGGTTTTTGAAGATGTTACTATAATTTTGGTGGGTGATCATGGGATGGTTGGTACATGTGATAAAAAGCTAATTTATCTTGATGATTTGGTGTCGTGGATTGAAATTCCGAAGAGTTGGGTTCAATCTTATAGTCCATTACTTGCAATTCGTCCTTCTCCTGGTTTCAATCCAGCAGAGGTTGTGGCTAAGATTAATGAAGGATTGAGCTCAGGGAAAGTTGAGAATGGGAAGAATTTGAGAGTGTATCTTAAGGGGGAGCTGCCCAGTCGGCTTCATTATGCAGCAAGCGATCGAATTCCACCTATAATAGGGTTGGTTGAAGAAGGGTTTAAGGTGGAGCAGAAGAGATCGCAGCGAAAAGAATGCGGTGGATCACATGGATATGATAATGCATTTTTTTCAATGAGGACCATCTTCATTGGCCATGGTCCTCAGTTTGCAAGGGGGAGGAAGGTCCCATCTTTTGAGAATGTTCAGATATACAACTTGGTTACTTCAATTCTCAAGATTCAGGGAGCTCCTAATAATGGGACAGCATTGTTTCCGAGTTCGATCCTTTTGTCTAGTCCTTGAAATCCATCTATCTACTGAGCATTTTCAGAGTGGTCTCAGCTGCAAGAGGATGGATTAGAAATGAACACGATGAATTTTTTCTGAAGCCACATTCTATTCAAATACACCTTCGCAGAAATAGGCAGTCATGGATTCAAATGTGACGAGGCTTTATAGAAAGGTAATAGTATTATTGGTTGTCTTAGAATCGAACAAGATCACTTGCAGATCATGCATTGATGCATAGTTTTATTGATAATGGTGTATTCCTTCTTTATGCTTGGGTCCAGCTTTTCATTTATTATGAGCTGCAACAGCTTTTGAATTGTAATTTTGTAAATTGGTACTGTGATTTCCTTTCGAGTCCAATGAAAGTATCACTGATATTTGGACTTCATCTTGTGTTGTGATTATACATAATTTCTCTATCCCTTGATTTAATCAGTAATAACACATGAACATGATTCTAATCTAACTGCATTTTCCCGCCCTAGGTGGATTTTGTATTGGTGGGTTCTGTAATAACTGGTTTATGATCCATTTCATTCCTCACTTGCTTGTGTTACTGCATACTCATTGATTTTAGTAAGGCAAGGCTTAGACTTTAGAGTTCCCTTTTGTCTTGCCATTGCCCCATTAAATTTCTGTGTCATCATAACAATGTTTTCAGCTCCAAACTACTTTTGGAAACCATCTTGTCTGGTGCGGATTTTACAGGCTATTTTATCTGACAGACTAGTTCTACTTTTTACTAAAGTTGTTGAATTCTTTGTATGAGACTTTGTACAGAATCAAGAGGCTGTATAGTTGTGCATTGTTCAGTCCCTGTTTGGATTAGTTTGGCCTAAAATCACTTTTAAAGCTCAAAATTCTACTTGATTTAAGAGGGATGGGATGATAATCACTTTTAGACGATTTGAGGAGTGATAGGATGATTGGTACAATCACTTCTAGTATGAAATTTTTGATATATGAAAAGATGATATGAACATAACTATAAAGAAATATGTGAAACACAGTTCCCCAAACACAGTTTTAGGCAAAACTAATACAAACGGGCCCTTACTCCCCGAGAGATTTTCTTGCTGAACTTTGATGCTGCAATTACAATTGCATGGGGCTCAGGAATGTGGTAGTATATCTTCCAAAAGGATTGCCATAAAAAATCATGAGATTGCATTTATAAGATTTTGAAAAAGCATGAATTAAGATGGAATTCTCAAAACCCACCAGCTTGCAGTTGAAATATCCAAATAAAACTACGGTAAAGACTGTTTAATCCTCTGTATCTTGATGCCAAGGATGTTGGTCAAGCACAGTTGAACTGGTTTATAATTCCTTAATTATGATATTTAGCCAGCGGCTTCAGAGGTGAAGCAGCCTCTCTGTTCTGCATGGCTGCACCGTTTTGTGGGTTCTTCTGCACTAGCATTGAATGGATTTCGGTGGGTCGAGGGCTTTGGGAAATGTTGCCGATTGTTTTTGCTTCCTGAAAATTGTTTTCTTTTTCTTCCTGTTTTGTATGGAGCACGGTTTTGAAGGAGCTGGCCAAACACTACCTTGTTTGGTGAAACAAATCAGTGCAAGAAAATGCGTTTAATGAAAACAAAATTTCCTTTTAAACCTGAATGCTGTTTGGTTGATAAAATATAATAGTAGTTGCTTGTCAATGATCCTCGTCTTTTGCCTAAAACAACAACTCTTCACAAAACTTTCAAAAGTTCAAGGAAGGAGTAAGGACTAGACCAACTGAAATAAGTTCTCAACTTTTTTAAGTTCTAGTATGTTTTAAGATCAACTCTATCAAATGCTTGTTGGAATCCGATTGTTAGATGAACAAGCAAAAATCAAATATTATTTTTTATTTTATTAATTTATAGAGTCAAAATAAAGTAGAATACTATTTAACTCGATAAATTTAATTATACTTTAAATAACCAAATAAATCTAAATTCAAATTTGATTCAATAAAATAGTCATTCAAATTAATTCATAAAAAAAAAAAGTTAAAATGTTATTTTTTTAATTTATAAATTTTTCAAGCGAAGTTTAAATATCCTATATTACTTTTTTTTTTTTTTTTTGTCGATATTGCAGCGAGAGTATCTTCACTAAAGTTTTCATTTCGTCCGGTGTCAAGTTTCTATTCCAAAACATTAAGATTGACAACTCATCAGACAACTACTTGGTGCATCCGTTACTCCTGTTAAATATCGTATTTCTCATATAGATTACAATCCAAATCAATGGAATATTATGGACTCTATATAAGACAAAAAGGTGAAATATCACAACTATAACATGGAAAAAAAAAAAAAAATTATAAAAACGCGTTTTAAGTCAGCATCCAAACAGCACCTACAACATTTAAATCGAGGTATCTGGTTCACACACGGGGTCCCGGATACTACTTTGCACAGAGATAGGAAGTAACTCTGCAGAATCTCCATGGCCTTTCGTCCATGGCTTTGAACTGATATATACCTGCAGAATATATATATTCAATCCATTAAATTTATCCAAAAGCCTATTTTTCTCTCTCTAGATGGCAGATGTTGTAAGGCTATCTTTCCAATCACTTCGCTTTTCTTCTTCTTCCCTACTCACGTCCTTCTCGTCTTCCTTCAATTCTCTCCAACCGGGTTTCCTACCCAATCATAAATCAGATAAGAGGATTTATTCAGTTGCAGATTCTTCTGTTGGAGATGTTCCTCGCCTTGTTTTCAGACCCAACAAGCGATTGGGCTCTTTCAAGGTAAACTTGCCCTTTATCTTCAACAATTAATTTTGGGGACCCAATTGCCAAAATTGCTTGATTATGCTGTATTGTATTCCAATTTGTGTTTGTTGTTTCACTTGAATATCTGTTGATTGCTAGAAATATTTTTTTATACACCTAGTCCTGGCAAAAATGGTTATTTGGCTTTGGACGAGATCCTGTTAATTTTCTGACCCATTTGATTGCCTATTAAAATCGTAAAAATTCAAGCTTTATGACCCATTTGATTGAATGGTTTATATTCACAATGTTTACTGTATTTAGGGCTTGTCCCGGGAATTTTACATGAACAGGGTGTCCAATTATGCTTTTTAAATTAATTGGCCTTGTCCCGGGAATTTTACATGAACAGGGTGTCCAATTATGCTTTTTAAATTAATTGGCCTGGTTGTGGAGAAGTAGGAGGATCTTCTTTGAAAATTGCAGTAATTTGAATAGTTTTGAGGAAATTTTCAAATTGCTCTTTACTTGGGAACTTACCAGCAGATGTTTGATTTGAGCTTGGGTCGAAATTGGCTTCCCTGTTTTCTTAATTTTGCAAACAGTAATCAATAGGATCTTCTATGACAACTTCAATGGAGGTTGAAGTATACATTTGTTGGACCCTGTGCGTGTGCATGATTGACATGATTGGGTTTTCCTCTTTAGATTTGAAGAGAGTTATGAGTGCCCACTTCATAGATTTGTTTTATATGCTTCACTTTTGTTTTTATGGATAACTGATTTGTACTAAACTTCTTTTTGGCGGTGCTGTGTTTTCTCTAACACTTCTTTCTTAGATGTTGATCTGATATCTATGTGAGAACCATGAAGACTTAGATGCACCCTTTTTTTGAAATAATTTGACTGAACTCTTGCTTTGGGTTTTAGCTCAATCTAATTTGCTCTCTCCGTGTTGGGTTTGTAGAAGGCCTCTGCAACCCTGTCTAGAGTCTACCTAGGCCAAGCTTTGAAGCCTAATGGTGCAAAACTGCAAGTCAGTGGAATAGGAACACATATAACCGACCATAATTTATTGAAATATTCAATTTTATACATGGTGGACTTTCATTATAATTTATTCATATTTCCTCATGTTGATCCCTTTGCAGATTACATTATCTATAGCCCAATTAGAAACCAATGCAACTAGGGCTTTGTTCTGTTGCATTCAATAACCAGAACAGTTAAAACAGGCATTTTCTTTTCCATATACCCATCATCTTCTCCCAGAAAAACCACTGTTTTCCTACCATGACTGCCCTCCATAATGTCAATTCTCATGTGACCATGTCCCCTGATATAAATAACCTTCTCCTCAAATTTAAGTACAGACTCTAATTTCCATGAACTCTATTAGAATCCTTGCATAAGAATAATGAAAAATGATGACAATGGCATAGAGAGGACCAACTTAGAGGGGTTTTCCTCTTTATAGATTATTCAATGGGATTTTCCTCCTAACCAGTGGCCTAAAGAATGTTTCTATCCTCTAATGGGCCCACAATATTTCATCTTTAAAAAGTGATTGAAGGATGATAATTAATTAATTATGAACCTGAACATGAGCTTTGGCTCAGTCGTTTATGTCTCTCCCTTTATGGGATGAGGTTCTGGGTTCCATTCCTCATGGATAAGGATTGACCCATTTGTTTCTCCCTCTCCCCATTAACAACTAACCACTAACCTTAATATCGTCTGGCAAAAAAAAAACTATTTTTTTTTAATGAACTTGCTAGTGGAAAATAACAGAAACGTAGAGATAACCAATAATATTTTGCTGATACAACCACTTCAAGGATCCAACCTCTACGTGTGCCTCTTGGAAACCCCTCTCGATATGGCTCAGATATTCTCCTCTTTTGAATTGCATTGCAGATTACATTGTCAATATTTAAATCTGTTATCAACACGATTAACACAAAATCACGCATTAGAATCACGCATTAGCTTGTAAAAACTATAATCATCAGACGTATGCATGGAACGATACAGGATTTTCTTAAGGTCATGAACAGTAATAATGTCATTGCTTTCCAATTTAAAACCTCTTAGTGTCCACAATGACATGTTGTTTGGGTAAATGTCCACAGTGACACTGGTCAAGCAAACTGCATGTTTCAAAGTTAATGTTCACGTTGTTATAGAACTTTCGTGATACCATTCTGAAATTGTTATGTTGGTTTTTTTGTCTAAATATGAGGATATGCTAATGAATTATTTTCTTATGGGTCCTTGTGTCTTGGTTTTGGACGCTTCACTTCAGGTAAATGCAACTGTTGCTGAAACTGACCAGCCAAAATGGTGGGAGAAAAGTGCAGGACCAAATATGATTGACATTCATTCTACACAAGAATTTTTAAGTGCTTTAAGTCAGGCTGGAGATAAACTGGTTATTGTCGAATTTTATGGAACTTGGTGTGCTTCTTGCCGGGCATTATTTCCCAAGGTAACTTCTATTTGCTACTTGACCATTTGCACTTGGTTTTTAATCCTCTCTTCAATGTTTAGATATTATATACAAATATTCAATTATTATAGAATTATTAGATCACCTGTATATTTGATTGGGGCAGCTGTCCGCATAGTCGCATACTTCGTAACCATACTATTTTTTTCTATTTATGGGGAGGGAGGATGTCTTATATTTCTCCACAGCTGGGCCCATGCCCAAATAAAAGAGGAGAATTTTGGTAGCTAGATGGTCAATGTAAAACCTTCACACTATGTGAACATGAATCCAAGAAAAAAGGATTCATGTAGCCAAACCCATGCAGTTGAGATTAAGGCTATGTCAGTTTGTTGAGTTGAGTTGAGTATGGGAAACGAGGATATCCCATGGAAATTGACTGATTCCAGTTTGTTTTTTTTGATATATAGTATTGAAGAGATGTGTTTATTCACTTGTTTAAAACAAGGGCATTATAGGATTTCAATAAATGAACTTCTATTTCTTTGGTGATTACAGTGAGATGTCTTCAAACTACATTATCAACTTTCGTGCTAAATTGCTATGCAAGACAGTGGGCTGATTCAATTTTCTTGGGACATTCAAATGCCCCCCTTAGTAATTTCTCATTCTATTTCTGAAATCACTTTTTGGTGTCCTGAGGCAATTCTGTCCTGATATTATCTTGTAATGTATCCGTCAGCTCTGCAGGACTGCTGAAGAACACCCTGAAATCTTTTTTCTAAAAGTCAATTTTGATGAGAACAAGCCAATGTGTAAAAATTTGAATGTAAAGGTGCTGCCTTATTTTCACTTCTACCGTGGAGCTGATGGACAGCTGGAATCCTTTTCTTGTTCACTTGCTAAGGTAAGTCATTTATGCTCCAACATTCTCTTTTTCATTTCTATACATGCACTTCGCATGTACACTGAACCCTGATATAATAGTTCTCCATATATTTTCTGAAAAAAAAAAAATAAAAAAATTTTTTAGGTAAAAAAAAAAATGCAAAAACAAAAAAAAATTAATTAAAAAAAAAAAAAAAAAAAAAAAAAGGAAGAAGACAAGACAGAGAAACCTTCCTAGTTGCTAACCCAAAAAACTAGAAAAGCAACAGCTCCAAGCCCCACAAAAATTGGTCATTTTCTTGGCAACCAATTTGAGTTTTTAATGCAAAGTCTTCTGTTAAGAATTAAAGAAATAATGAGCGAAGGTTAGACAATCTTATGTAATGGGCAGCATTGTATATATTTTAATGTCAACTGATTCTTCTCAAAACTATATATGTGCAGTTTCAGAAAATAAAGGATGCCATCCTAATGCACAACACAGCCCGTTGCAGCATTGGTCCACCAAAGGGAGTTGGAGATCTTAATCTTGAATCCTCCTCTGCTCCAAAGGAGAAACCAGCGGAAACAACTGGAACATAGGACTTTATATATTAATTCAAGCATTTGTCCATCCCCTGTGCATGTCTCGCTCCAAATGAACCTCGATGGCAAGCTAGATTTTCTTGCTCTGTATATTTTCATTCGTCTTTCTAAAAGAATACTGAGCAGTAAGTAGTAATTCTGCTGCATTCTTTGTGATTTTTGTTCTGTTTGTGATATAGTGTTCTGCTTCAGAATTCAGATGTTGGAAATGCAATTCCAGATTCAGATTCCGAGTATCTATTTAATGATTCCAATCGGGTTCAGATCTTTTTGATATTTATTGTGTTTCAGCACCTGATTTAGAATGACCAAATAGAATTGATACATTTCTTAATCAGAGAGTGATGTTTGCTGCATGTTATACTTGTCTTAACCTATAGATAACTTAAAGCTATTAGAGCTGATGAAGTGGGTTCAATTCCACCAAATGATAAGGAAAAAAAAAAGTATAAAATGATTTCATCGTCTTTATTTGGATCTCGGAACGAATGAAAGAAATGAGAGAAAAAAATCTTCAAAATATTAATGAAGGTAATTCATTAATGTCTACCTCTAACCTCTCACTGCCCTCGATCAGTCTCTCTTCGCTCATACGCAATATCCACAGCCCCCCAAATTAAGGCTGGATTGCTGATATGCATGAATCACTACAAAAAAAAAAAGACCAATTGCAACGGCTATTCCCGTCGCAACTAGGGTAATTTCCCGTCGTAACAAAGCTTTTGCAACGGCCGTTTCCATTGCAATCCGTTGCAATTGCTATAGTCGCAAAAAAATGCAGTCGCAATTTCTATTGCAACGGCTTTTCCCGTTGCAAAAATTACTAGTGACGGCCAATTACCGTCGCAATTTCTTAGTTCAAAATACGGTCATTTATATGGTTTTTGCAACGGAAATTGCCGTTGCAAGTGTTTTATACGGTTTTTGCAACGGCAATTGCCGTTGCAAGTGTTTCCATTTGGTTTTAATTTTTTTTCAATATTTATTGTTGCGAGGGAATTTACCGTTGCAATATTTGAATATATTTGTAAGGGAATTTGCCGTTGCAATTTTGAATTGTACCAACCAAATTTCAAACGGCTCCAAATTAGGATTGCAACGGAAATTAGCCATTAAAAAATGCCTTTTTTAAAAAATATATATTATTATTATTTTTTTTACAATTTTTATTTCCATTTTTATTGAAACCATACCTCAATTATATGGTTCATGACTTAATGAATAAAATAAATGAACCTGACTATCCAATCAATTATATTTCATACATACTAATAAAATATATCATAAAATAAATGAATATACAGCCTTCAAGTACGCTTATAATTGATCTGTAGCAGACATATTTTTTTGCTACAAGATTTTATTGAAATAAAGACACTCATAATCAAACATTAGTAGCATACAAATAACATTCATCCGAAATAATACGTTCGACAGAGTATGAATTGACTAGAGTGAACTGTAATACAGAGAGCTATACTAAATATAAGAAATTTTAAATAAGAAAGACAAACATTTCCAATAAGGTGAACCTAAATCGACTAAAATGATGTCAAGTTGAAAGTTGATTAGTTTCAAAAAAACTAAGATAAGAAAACCGCTTCTCGCTTCAAGTCACCAAAGAAAATTTTTGATATGGTACATCCTCTTCTTGTATTGCTGCATGAAAAATAAGAGGGAAAAAAATTAGGACAACATAATATACACTCAACCACAAAAAAATGTGAGGTAGAAAGGATGAAAGAACTTTAATCTAATTTAACTATTGTGATACATTAATAATAAAATTAGATTATGACAATCACCAAACTTTATTCCGTGGCAACACTTCCTAATGCAATTGCAAGCCTTTGAGAAGGCATGGCATGTTCAAGCTGGTCTGAAACAAATAGAGAGAAAATACCTGTGTCAAGATGCCATAGTTTTTTTTAATGCAACAAACACTCTAATTTCAAGATTGTAATGTCAGACCTTGCTCAAAGTATCTCTTCTTTCCTCTATGCATACACAAGTAACCAACATTGTTAAGCTTGATCAAATATTTATATGGAATAGATTCAAAAGATGAGGGGGACTATGTTATACACCTTCCATACCCCCAAAAGATTTTGTATAAAGAAGGATTAGAGGGATATTAAATCATAATGACCCTGAAAAATTCACCACAGAATTCAAATGTACAGACCTAGGTAGCACATCAAATAAAAAACTCTTTTAATATAATGTGATAGAAAAACCAGGTTCAACAACCATATCTAATACATGCATTTACTGTTTTGATGCAAAAACAATATAATATTAGCCTACCAGAAGTTCTAGATACTAATTTTCTAATCGAAAATCATAATATAACAGAAGTTAATACTACTGCAGCAAGACTTAAAAACTTCAATCAATAAAAAATTAAAGCTTTGAACTATTATGTAAATTAAAGCTTCTATTACTAAAATTGATAAATATTTATTTATATTATTTAAATGCTATAGTAATTCATCCTTAACCTCATACACTTCAAGCAATACCTTTAAGCAAGGGTAATATCACTGGATTTGAGTTGTCTATTAATTGACTTGGAAGAAAGATCCAATGAGCATTCACATTCGTACAAATTCAGAAAATTGAAAAGAAATTGAAGAGAAAGGCACAAAGATTGAAAAGGTAGAAGACCAGCTCATGAAAGAATAAAAAACTTGGCCTCTACCTCATTCCTTTCTAGACCATGCCCCTTAGAAAGGCCATCTCAAGACCATCTCAGGATAATGGACATTCATAAACTACCAGGCACAAAGACAAGTGTTCAAATATAATAAGATCGACCATTTTGGTTCTTTGTGATATTTTGGTAAAAGACCAACTAACAATTTTTCTGTAAACCCAACCTAGTTTTGATTTGTCATGATTAGGCTATAGCATAAGGCCCATTAAGCATTCCAAACACAAGCTAAAAAAACATCCAAGAAAAATGTAACTAACCTACAAGAAACTACATCACTCACCTCATGTAAGAAGGCCTGCTTCACAGCTAAGGCAAGTACATAATGACAAGATCCATAGCCCTGTTTAAAGCCGAGATAAAGATATTCATATGAAAATCATGAGATAATTAACCATATCACAAGCCACAAAACATAACCAACAACCCAAACCTTGAAATTGATAAAGTCACTGATGGGGGGATCAAAAGAAAGTGCTGAGACAAAACAGCAAATATGAAACCCTCTAAAATGTTCAAAAATATTTGAAAGAATGCAGTGTATCAAATAATGCAATAAAAAAATTCTGATACATGGTTACAATAGACCACACATGATTATGTCCATGGCTTTAACATGACAAATGGAAATTGTTTTTCTTATGTGCTAAAGTAGAAGGGACTTAAATTTTTATAAAATTCAAATCTGCTTGATCTAACTATAGAAGTGAAAAATCAATAAGAGTGCAAACGTAGCAAGATCCACAAAATTAAATATTATGATTATGTCTATGGCTTTAAGTCTTTAACATGACAAATTGGGAATAGTTTTTCCTATGTGCCAAAGTAGAAGGGACTGAAATTTTTATAAAATTCAAACCTTGATGTTACACCCAACAACAGATATGCCTTGGCTTTGTCACTGTCTCTAAAAAAATTGAGAATCACTCCTCATTCCCGTGACTTTCTGCGCTATATTTTGAGGACCCAAATGGCATAACCACTTTTTTTTTTTTTACGTACCCAAGCTTCAATAAAATTTCATGGGGAAGCACCCCATAATACCACTGCAACAAGCCAACAATGGTGGCAGCCTCTGCATCAGAAACAGAGACTCATCTCTAACTCTCCTCATGACCATTGTTTGGTTTAGCAATTCAAAATTACTTTGTTGCTTTTGAAAGCAAAAATTACAGTGATTTTTAGATCTCAAAAGGAAGAAAGGACTTTCAAAATACCAACCAAACAGAACCCAAATTTCATGGGAAGGCAGTCTTCTTCCTAAAATATTCATATGCATATATCAGAACAATAAACACCTTAAACCCTAATACTGAAACCCTAAAATCGAAAGAATTAATTGAAGAAAAATCAAAGAATCAATGAGTGACTCAATAATCCTCAAAATCCTAAAATTAGAGCTGCAATTAACCCAAGAAGAGTTAAATCCGAGTTGGATTGGGAATAGATTTTTATTGATTGATGAATTTGTAATTTGTTGGTGAAGTTATTGAAGAGCAGTTGGATTCTGAATCTCAAACAGCAAATGAGAGAGAGAGCGAGAGATAGAGGGAGGGGATTACCGGATTACCGAAGGTGAAGCGCTGCAGCCTGCAGGTGAGGTCACCCACTCACTGGTGAGGAAGCCATTCAGCCAATCGCTCTCTCTCTCTCTCTCTCTCCTCTTCTCAGAATCACAGCCTTCAAATCCTTCAATTGAAGTTGAGAAACGCAGCTGTGTTTCTTGGAGACTTAAAGAAATTTTTTTTTTTTTCAAAATGTCAGGGTCGCCCTTAGGCAGCTACGTCCCTGCTTTGAAACCCTGTTCAGTAGAGAGAGAGAGAGAGGGGGGGAAGAGAAGAAGAAGAGAGGGGGGAACACTGCGCGGGATGGGTATTTTGGGGGAAACATTGCAACGGCATATTCCGTTGCAATTGAAGGTATTTTTGTATTAACATAATATTTTTAAGGGAAAATTATCCAGACCCCCTTAGATATTGAATTCTATACCAATAGGCCCAGAACACTATAATGTTTACCCATAACCCCCTCCAGGATTTTCTAAAGTCAACTTTAATTATTTAATGACAGATTTATCCTTTTATTGTTTTTATGGAGAGTTTTATTATCTTTTAAATAGTGTAACTGTTTTGCTGACATTATGGTAAGTTTTTGAGATTTAATTCAATTCGAATTTTGATTTTTAATTGTTATATATCCGTTTATTGCTTTAAACAAATAAGTAAATTTACCTATTTATATAAACTAGAAATAAATAAACGTATTCGAAAGTAAGTAAATTTACCTATATTTATTAACTAGAAATAAGTAAACTTATTTGGAAATAAGTAAATTTACCTATTTATATGTTTTTAAACAAACAAGTAAATTTACTTATATATATAAACTAAAAATAAACAAATGTATATGGAAATAAGTAAATTTACTTATATATATATATATATATATATTAATTAGAAATAAGTAAACTTATTTGGAAATAATTAAATTTACCTATTTATTTGTGTTTAAATAAATAAGTAAATTTACCTATAAATATAATCTAGAAAGAATAGTAATTTTATTTCACTTTTCTCTTTCATAAGGTATTATTTTCTTCTATTTCTCTTTTTTTTTTTAATATTTTTTTTAAAATATGTTTTAGTTCTCATTTTCATTCTCATTTTTTGACTTTTTGATAGCAGACCCACATGTTACAAATATGAATTTATATGTCTTTAAACAAATAAGTAAATTTACCTATTTATATAAACTATAAATAAATAAACGTATTCGGAAGTAAGTAAATTTACCTATATTTATTAACTAGAAATAAGTAAACTTATTTGGAAATAAGTAAATTTACCTATTTATACTTCTTTAAACAAACAAGTAAATTTACCTATATATATAAACTAAAATTAAATAAATGTATTTGGAAATAAGTAAATTTACTTATATATATTAACTAGATATAAGTAAACTTATTTTGAAATAATTAAATTTACCTATTTATATGTGTCTAAATAAATAAGTAAATTTACCTATAAACATAATCTAGAAAGAATAGTAATTTTATTTCACTTTTCTCTTTCATAAGGTATGATTTTCCTCTATTTCTCCTTTTTTTATACTTTTTTTGAAATATATTTTAGTTCTCATTTTCATTCTCATTTTTTGACTTTTTAATAACAAACCTACATGTTGCAAATATGAATTTATATGTCTTTAAACAAATAAGTAAATTTATCTATTTATATAAACTAAAAATAAATAAACGTATTTGGAAATAAGTAAATTTACCTATATTTATTAACTAGAAATAAGTAAACTTATTTGGAAATAAGTAAATTTACCTATTTATATGTCTTTAAACAAATAAGTAAATTTACCTATTTATATAAACTAAAAATAAATAAACGAATTTGGAAATAAGTAAATTTACCTATATATATTAAATAATAATTAAATTTACCTATTTATATATATTTAAATAATTAAGTAAATTTACCTATAAATATAATCTAGAAAGGACAGTAATTTTACTTATTTGGCATGTTGCAATGTGCTTCTTTCACTGGGGCATTTCGTCTAACATCTTAGGTGCTATTTCGGGGTTATGGAGGATTAGTATTTGCAAGGTAATCACGTAGAACAAGTCAGTGGCGTTTATGCATTTGAGTCCCAAATAACAATAGTCTACTACTACTCAACTGCTCGTGATTAAACTTGGAACTGGGATTTGGTGGTGTTGCAAGGCAGTGAAGTAAATGGAACCATCCATTTTGACACGTTTATTTTAGGTGATTTGTTGTCGGTTGCAATTTCTTCCCGCCTCGAGGATTTCTCACTGACTCTTCCACTCTCCGTCGAGATCGGAGACCACTTCTTACTGTTGTAGAAATGTGCTTCTACATAACTCTCGTAACAACTCTCGTAACAGGGATATGATCCCTTCTCGGCTGCCTAGAAATTCAGTTGGAGCTCATCCTAACCATTTTTGTCCCAAACTAAAAATGGTAAAAAAATTGAATTTCTAATAATTAATTGAGGGTATATATGTCAAATCATATTAAATAAGTAAATATTAAATCCTGAATTTTTGGGTTATGGGTTATATCCCCTATTTTTAATTCCAATTCACCGTGTATAGTAATAAAAATATTCAATTTTAATTTTGTGAGGGTTAATCCCGTCGCAATGAAAACAAAAAATAAAAAAATAATAATTTTTTTTATACTTTATGCAAAATTGCGACGGGGAAGAAAAATTCAGGATTTGGGTATATTAGTTTAGTTGCGACGGCTTTTTCTGTTGCAAAAATTGAATTTTTGCAACAGCCCTATACTCTGTTGCAAAATTTCGTTGCAATTGCCCTCTTTTCATGTAGTGAATAGTAGGTAGTGGTTAGTAGATTCATTTTAATTTGTAATGCAATTTCATTTTAATTGTTTTAATGTTAAATCAATCAATTTCATTTTATGATAGAGAAAGAAATAAATTAAAGAATTGTTAGTCGATTCTCCTGCAATTCGTGAAACACAGAATAGTAGGTAATGTTTGATAGTATTTAAACAAAATATTTTGAAAATTAAAATTTGAACACACCCAAATTTTAAGGTTGGTTTTATATATTAATATAGATATTAATGCAATATACATGAATTGTAATTAAAATAATAATATGAGTTGTAGTAACGTCTGCCCTAAACATTCATCCTAAAATGTATTAAATCAAGAAAAAAAATACATTAAAAAAATATGTTTGCACTATTTTCTACGAACTTTTACATTTTTTTCATACATCTTTTGCTTCATTTAAGAATGGTTAAGTTAATAAAACCCTAACAATATATATAGCTTAGCATTAGCTTTAGCCCACTCCTTGAAGTTATAATACATGTATTTTGAAAAATCGATCCTTGGATTAGATAATCTTCTCAAGAATGATATGTCTACCAAAAATTATAATGATCCCATAACGGTAAATACTATCATAGTTGTCAAAATATATAGTTCGTCAAACACTCTAACAGCATTTAACGGAAAATAATGTCATAGTTGTTTAAATATTTGTATTTTAAAAATCAACCGTTCGATCATTATGGTTTTTGGCAGACGTGACATACATAACAAAATTATCTCATCCAACGGTCAATTTTGCATAATAACATTTTTACGGGATAGTACTATATATATAAGATCATTTGTTTCAGCAGGGGATGATGATCATTTTGGTCCACCATAATTTTGCATTCCAGTGTACCCAAATTCTTTAGTCAAGTTGTTCTTGGCTCCCCCGGTAGACCCGGCCACAGAACCGCAGCAGTTCCCTCCATGAAAATACAGCTACAGAGGCAGCACATGCCCCCGCCCGATACTAGTGCCTAAAAACTAGAATCCAATCCAGTGTACGTCTACCAGAAATGTTGGAAACTCAGTTACCTCTTGACACATCTTTCTCATTCTGAACGCAATTCTCTTTCTGTCTCTCTCCACCGGAAAATGACAACCTACGGGACAATACCGGCGGCGCCACAGGGATCATCGAACCTGGAATTCATTTCGCGGGCAAACGAACGGATCGGAACAGGCCTCGCCACGCGAAAACCGTGGAACGAAATGCTCAACCTGAATTCGATCACCCTCCCCACCGCATTCATCACTGATTCAATTCAAAGATTGAAAACAAACCTGGCCTATTTTCGAGTAAACTATGCAATTGTAGTACTCTTCACCCTCTTCCTCACATTGCTATGGCACCCCATTTCTTTAATCGTCTTCATTAGCACAATGTGTGCATGGTTAATTTTTTACCTCTCACGTAACGAGCCGTTGATGATTTTGGGCCTGGAAGTGGATGATCGGGTGGTGCTGGTTGGTCTGTCATTTTTGACAATTGGGTTGTTATTTTTGACGGACGTGACAGTTAATATTGTGGTGGGGGTGGTGATTGGGGTGGTGGTGGTGGTGGTGCATGGGGTTTTGAGGGGGACAGATGATTTGTTCTTCGACGGTGAAGAAAGATTGGCTTTGAAAGAGACTGCTTCTTCTTCTTATTCTACCTGGTTGTAGCAGCTACTGTTATATATATAATTTCAATTTGTAAGGATATATATTTATTTTTTTTCCATTTTAATTGATTGATTCATTATTTACTTCTCTGTTTATTCTTTTAGTTTCTGCTTGGTAGTCAATATCCACTCGCCCACCAAGACAGACACTTACGTTAATTAATTAATTAATTAATAGAAGAGATGGTGGGCAATTTTGCTAAGAAATGACAAAAAGTGTGTAGAATTACAACACCATCGCATCAAGAAACCCTGTAAAGCAAAGGGATTGGATACCCAAGTTCAGTTAAAACGTAAGAGACACGGGTCTTGATACCCAAAAACACACTTATTGCATCAATTCCATCACAACCCTAATTGAAGATTGAAATTCCTAAAATGTGCAGTCAAATGGTGGTAGAGTCTGCCATGGTCCATGGAGCTCTCCTTTCTCTTTCTTTTATTTTTTATTTTTATTTTTATTTTTTGTGCATTCACATTTTCCTTTTTCCGTTTGGTTACCAAGAAAAGACAAGTCCAAATCAGCTTTTGTATTGTTGATCCATGATCAATTTCGTCGCGCCTAAGCAAAATAAATATTAAGGTAGCAAGATAGGTTCATATTTCTTTATGACTAAGTGAAGTTAGGTTCATATTTCTCTACAATTTTGTGTTAAGGTAAAAGCTCTTGAAAGCAGGATCATGCAAATTTCTAGCATTTTAGTTGCAGGATCCTGCTAAGGATGAGAGAGTTTAAGAAGGCAAGAGGGAGGGTTATTCCTGTTATATATATATATAGCATAAAGGCATATCTGAATTCTCTTAAGAACAACAAACAAAAGAAGTCGAGAAAGATTCTTCAACATTTTTTTTGCTTTTTGTCATTTTTTCCCCTTTTATGCTAAGGTTGAAGGTTTCAAAATTCACTGTCTCTTATTGTTTCACTTATCTCTTCGGTTTTTTCCTTTTACTATTTATCGTCTCTTGTTTTTTCGTATATCGTTCAAATCCAACTCTCCAAATAGAAAAATTTAATGATTTCTGACTATTGAATTAATAATTAGATATAGATCGATGCCTAATTTGTCCATAATGGTTGAAGGAAACCTTGTATCCAAATACACCTCAAGATACCTTTAAAATAAGTAGTAGAATGAGAGATAGGGTTGGGTACCCATAAATTATAAGGTACCATTCAATGGGTTTTATGGTTTTAATAATTTAAAAGTTGAAATGTTGAAAATTGAAATGACAACCATCTGCCAAAGAAAAAACCTTATTTATTTATTTATTTTTATTTTTTTTGAGTTTGGCCCCTTTGGAAGAGTCTAACTCGTCCTTCGACTAAACAACTAGAGTAAATCCTCTTTCTTCTCTTAAAATTCTCCCATTCTAAGTTTTGAAGATTTGTTGAAAGTCTATTGGCATGTTGGCACTTGTATCTCCATTTTTAAATAGAAATTTTGGACTCGAGCACCTTGAAAGACATCTGTACCCATTTGTTAAAATACAGGATCCAAATAGGGATGACTTTTATCGTCCAAAGGATAGAGCTGAAGATGGAGAAAAAAAAAGTATTTCAATTTCAAAAAATTCGAACCCCCAATACCGACAAGAACAAAAAAAAAAAGAAGAAAAAAAAATAGTGTCAGCGGCCGCCTTAAAGGTGAAACCTGTGGAACTCATCTCATGTTTATAGTTGCGAGATTACTAAAACATGATTAAAATGAAATAGCAACAATATTGTAAAATATATTTAATTTCTTTTACAATCATCATTGAAATATTAGTCTTTTAATGAAAAACTATACCAAATAAATGAAAAAATAAATAAAAGAAAAGGGTGGTGATTCCTTTGTTTGGTTGTATCCCACATTCATGAAGTTGACTTTGACCCTAATGTGGTATCAATAATCTACACACCAAGAAAAGACACAGAGTCATGGAATCTATGATATCTACCAAAAATTAAAATAATAATAATCATAATAAAAACAAAAATAAAAAGGTAATGAAGTCATTTCTAACCTTCCTAATAATAGTAACATATAAATGACATGATTTTCAGGTTAGTTTAAGCTAGTTGTCAATGACTATAGTTTATTCTTTCACTTTCTCCCTCAATTACCATCCTTTGTCCTTTAAGATAAAGTGTTCATTTACTATGAGGTCACCCTCATTCCACTTATCATTACTCTTTTTTATTTATTTTTGCTATTTCAAATCAAAGCATGTCGCTTGTTAACAAATTTATTATAATTTTATTAATATAAATTTAATTAAATATACGTACAATCTGTTGATAGAAAATCATAAATTAAATATTGTAAAATGAGATAAAATAATATAATATTTTATAAAATTTTTGTATATGGAATTTTTGAACTTAGTAATTTAGTGGCGTGTATCTCTCACACACAAGTTGATAAGTAATTTAAATGAAATAGTGGCAAATGAAAGAATTTCTAATTTTTATTAGCACTTGTAATGAAACAATTTATATGAAAATTTTTTGTTTATTGGTCTAATAATATGTATTTTTACTTTTTTTTTTTAAATAAATATTTTAATATTTGAGTAAAGAAGGCCTACATAAACTTATTTGTTAGTAGTGAAAGATGGAATTATTATCAAATAGAATAAATGAATAAATCAAAATTAAAATAAAAGAGGGTGGATGTAGCAAAATTTACGTGGAAGTATAGCTTATCCCCTATAAATATTACTCCATCTCCTTCAGTTCCGCTCCCCCCTCCTTCCCCTTCGCCTTCCTCCTCATTTCAGGGAAAACTCTCTCTCTCTCTCTCTCTCTCTCTCTCTCTCTCTCTCTCTCTCCGAGATATATAAAAGTCGCAATTTTTGTTCATCCAATATTCTCTCCTTGGACATCTCATTAGTCTGAAAATCTAGATCAAGCAACTATAGGGAGAGGATTTCATACATATAGATATATATAAGCAAATGGAGCGACCCAGATTTGTGATTGAAGCAGCTGAGGTGGAATCAATGGCGAAGGAGTCAGGCCTCTCCGTGCTCCAACTCCTTCCATCACTAGTCAAGTCAGCCCAGAAGCTCGCCCGCCCACCCATCTCCAAATACCACGTGGGTACCGTCGGGCTCGGATCCACCGGCCGGATCTTCCTCGGCGTAAACCTCGAATTTCCCGGCCTCCCACTCAACCAGTCCGTCCACGCCGAACAATTTCTCATCACCAACCTCGCCGTCAATGCCGAACCCCGCCTCCGTTACCTCGCCGTATCCGCCGCCCCTTGCGGCCATTGCCGCCAATTCCTTCAAGAACTTCGCGACGCTGCCGATATCGAGATCTTAATCACCTCCACCGAAGACGAAAAACCAGACGAATCATCGGGTTTTAAACCCTTGTCACAGTTTCTCTCGCATCCGTTTGGACCCGACGATCTTTTGGGCAAAGAGGTACCATTGCTCTTAGAACCCCACAACAATGGATTATCACTCATGAATGATCCTTCTGAAAATTCGAACCTCAAAAATCTCTGTAATGGCGGATGCAATCAATTTGAAGAATTAATACACGAAGCTCTGGAAGCTGGAAACAAATCTCATGCCCCATACAGTGGATGCCCATCTGGGGTGGCACTTATGGACAAAAAGGGGAAGATTTACAGAGGGTCTTATACGGAATCGGCGGCGTATAATCCGAGCTTGGGGCCAGTTCAGGCGGCGTTGGTGGCGTATATTGCCGGAGGAGGAGGTGGGTATGAGCAAATTGTTGCCGGAGTTTTGGTGGAGAAGGAGGATGCTGTGGTGAAACAAGAGGAGACGGCGAGGATGTTTTTGCGGTTGGTTTCGCCCCAGTGTGAGTTTCGGGTGGCTTATTGCAGGTCGAGCTCTAATGGCTGTAAGTTACAGCCTGTAACAAGCCCTGATCTGATCTGATCGAATGTGACTAAAAATGTATTTTGTAACATTCAGAGTTTGATTGATTGGATATGAAAATATTTAAATGGATGATTGAATCAATGAATGAATGAAATAATATGTTTTTCGCCTTTAAATTTTTAATAAAATTTTAATCTTAAGGCCTTGAGTATTATGCCACTGTTTGATTGGTGTTTTTGAGAACTATTTTCTTGCTTTTAAAACAGAAATATTGTTTTGATTCCTCTTCTTGAGAGCAACACAATACTAAGGCCGAGTTTGGATCAGCTTTGTCTAATATCATTTTTGGAGTTTATATTTTTACTTAATTTGAAAGATTGAATGATAATTACTTTTAAACCACTGATAATTGGTTGGCCAAAGTTACAATGCAACTTTTACCCACGATTTTGAATCAGAAGAGAGATTTGAAGACATGCCAAATCTATTCAATCTATCAATAATCGAGCCGGATCTGGTGTATCATAAGGGATTTGTCTTTTCTATTGATTCTTACGGATTGGATCAAAAACAATTCTTGAATGAGGTATTCAACTCAAGGGATGAATCGAAAAGGAAATCTTTATTGGTTCTACCTCCTATTTTTTATGAAGAGAATGAATCTTTTTCGAAGGATCAGCAAAAAAAAAAAAAAAGGGTCCGGATCTCTTGCGAGAATGATTTGGAAGATCCAAAACCAAAAATAGTGGTATTTGCTAGCAACAACATAATGGAGGCATAATCATTTCTAATTTGAAAATCTTGATATGTGAAGGTTTGGTTTGGATAGAACTCTTACAATATTTATATATTTAAAGAGATGATTCTTAGAAGTAATTTTAGTCATAGATAATCTAACGGGACCTAAATGTATATTTAAAAAAGTGACATCCCTAATGACATGATCAATATTTTTTTGAAAATAAAACCTTATTGATAGCATTCAAATGTTTTTATTATGCATAATTTGGTTAGCATTTTAGAAATGCTTTCTTGTTAAAAGCAAAATATTGCATGCTTAGATTCCTTATTTTAAAAGCAAAATATTGCATGCTTTGATTCCTTATTTTAAAAGCAAATATATATTCCCAAAATGCTGATAAAATAATACCTTATCCATCAACATGCAAATGTTAAAAAACACTTTTCCTACAAAAAATTAAAAAAATAAAATTTAAAAGCTAAAATATCTTTGAGTACAGCATCATTTGATTAGTATTTCCTGAAATAGTTTCCTTACTGTTAAAAGCAAAGCAGTACTTTGATTCCTTCTCTTAAAAGCAGTATTGCATGCTTTAATATATTCCTTATTTTAAAAGCAAATATATATTCCCAAAATGCTGGTCAAATAATACCTTATCTATCAACATGCAAATGTTAAAAAACACTTTTCCTACAAAAAAATAAAAAAATAAAATTTAAAAGCTAAAATATCTTTGAGTACAGCATCATTTGATTAGTATTTCCTGAAATAGTTTTCTTACTGTTAAAAGCAAAACAATACTTTGATTCCTTCTATTTACCAATGTTTTAAAATCCAGACCGTTCACCGAACCGAAAAAGTTACCGAATCAAGGTTCAACCGTCGGGTCAACTGGGTTGAACCGTGATGTTAGACATCATAAATATATTATTATTTATCTATTTATTAGAATAAAAGCTATAAATGATTCAAAATATAATTTTTTTTAAATGTTTGTACAATCAATTCATATATTTGAATTTACGTGCAGTCATCAAAATTGAAAATTGATAATTACTATTGATCAATTTTTATTATATATATTTTTTAAAATGCAAGATAAGAATATTGTATTATTAAATTAGGTGCTCCGGTTTCTTTTTTCTATTTGAGATTTTTTTAGTCTAATTTACCTTTTTAGCTTTCTTGGCTTTAAGAGATTTTAAAAAGAATGAGACTATTTTAGTCATTTTAGCACTTTAAAAAAAAAAACCCTCCGGTTCTTTTAACCGGGTTGACTAGATTTTGCAAAAGAGAGCAGTTTTTGAATTGAATGGATTTTTGTGAATTAAACCAACCGGAGAGCGGACCGGTTCCCGATTAAACTGGCTGGGCTGGTCCGAGTTTGATAACATTGGTATTTACATTCCCAAAATGGAAAGCAAGCAAAGAGTACCTTATTTATCAACATGCAAAACTTATCTTTGATTTGAAAAACACATGAATTTCTATCAAATTAATCACATTACATTACGCATTCAACTTTTGTTTTTATGGTCAAAAACATTTTTTAAAACAGTAGATTGTTCCATTACTTAAATGCATAATGGTCTAAATAATGCGATTACACTGCATCTATTGTCGCATATTAGGTGATGGAAAGTAGGTGCAGCCACTAATCCCTACTATAAAAAATTTCAAAAACAGGCATGATTTCTCTGCCTCCCTCTAGAATTTGGCTTCAATGGTGGTCCACTCATGGTTCCATTATGATTGGTAGCTCCAAATGGTACATGGCAAGTTGGATTGGAATTCCATTATTCTAATGTCTTAAAAGACAATTTTGTCTTGATTTAAATTGAATTGGGTAGTTTAATTTGACAAAATGTTGTGCTCATAATCTTTGACACTTTACTGCTGCTTTTTAATCTGTGGTTGTGTGTTTGTAAAGTGGGAAGGCAATAATTTAGATAAAAAGAGTTGGGTAAGGTGTTGGTATCATAGGGGTTAGGCTCAAGTCAGGTCAACTAAAAATGGGTGTTTTCTGAATTTGATTGGAGAAATGCTGCTCATTCAAAAATCTCTTCCCAAATGCCGATATGCTGATTTGGTTTTGGTTGGATCAATGGATTCTAGATAGAACGAAAAAAATGAAAGAAAAATACTAAAATTTGTTCAAAAATAAATTCCTTTCCAAAGCAGTTTTTTTCTCTTTTTCTTTCCTTTCTTTCAACTTTTCTTTTAATTCCAAAAGGAGGCTTAAGGTTCAATTTGGATCTTGAAAAGTGAAAGAGAAAAGAAAAAAGAAAATGTTAAAAATACCTTACAAATGCATTTACTTTTTTTAAGTTTTTGCCTTTTCATTTCCTTCATTCTTTATGAGAAAGTGCTTCTTATAAAAGTGGAAGAAATGCCACTAAATTACAAGGACTTGTAGTTACATTTCTCAGCTTTAGTTTATCTAATTCTGCATCCAACCACCCCCCTTTGAAATTGTGTTTGGGGTTCACAAATCAATGATGTAATGACACTTAAACCATACTCCTTTTGCATGGGCCAGTGGGTCTCTTTCAGATGCAGCTTTGCCACTGCTTTTAATATTTGATTCATGCATGATGTAAAGGAAAATTACCCACATGCATTAATACTATAGAACATATGCTTCTGCCCATGCCAAAACATGATGACATTGGATTCTCACCCACCCTTTTGGAATTTTTTGTTTAGTTGCTGCAAGCTTGCAAGCATCTATGATCGATCTATTATTCTGTTACATTGATAGCTTCCTAGAGATACCATTTTCTCTATCACTAAAATTGGAACTTGCTTCTCCACCTAAAGTCCCTTGCAGGCCCCTACCTTACCCACCTAATCTATGGTGACAACAAATATTTTTGTTTGGTTGCATCATATGTCAGGGTTTGAGTTTTCAAAGTTTGGGGTTTTGGGGTGTTTGGGAAAGGAGGAGGGTTATCTCTGTCCTGTATAGCTCAAGATCCTTCTGGACCCTCCTCAATACCCCCAAAAAAATCATATGGTCAATCACTTACTCTCAATTGGTTATTGTGCTACATCATGGAACCATGATTTTTCTTAAAGAACTTTGCAAAGGTCTACTCTAAATTTACAATGCCAATGATTAAAGGTCCCTAGTAATTTTTTTGCGACAATGCTTATGTTTCATGAAAACAACATTAGATGAGTTGTAGTGTTAATGAGGTTAAAAGTTTTTTTGTCTCCACATTTTATGTATGTGTGTGAGATCGAGTGCACAGTGACCATGACTGGTTGGAATGTGAATATATGAGAAGCCCATGATCAAGTCCTGCAACTTAAATGATATTTTTCTCTTTCATATAAGAAGAGAGAGAATGGGAGTTTGACATTTGATTCTACCGCTTAAAAAATTTGCCACTTTTTTTAGGGGTCATATAAAAGGCCAAGGGTTACACATTAGGTTTTAGAAAAAAAACTTTATTATTTTTAGCAGTTTCTGAAGTCGATTTTGTTTGTGAAATTGCCCAATAGTTATTATTATTATTATTTTGGAACAACTCAATAGTTATTTTATGCTGATTGAATTAATTTTCGGAGTTATTTAGGGCGCGTTTGGATAAGTTTCTACTTTATGTTTTTATACTTTTAAAAGTAAAAAAATGGAAGTTTTTTTATATTTTCTTTAGTACAAAATTTTGGTAATTACTTTTAAAAGTTGAGGTAGTAAGAATTTCTTACTACTTCAACTTTTAAAGGTAACTACTAAAATTTTCACGCTTAAAACTTTCATCTTTTTATTTTTAAAAATAGAAAAACAGGAAGTAAAAGCTTATCCAAACGGGCCCTTAGGTTTTTGCTATTTTGATAATTTTTACATTTCTGCTTTGGTACTAATTCATGTAGGGATATAACTAGAAGAAGATTATTGTTTTCTTCCCAAAAATTCAAATTCTTGAATTCAAGGGAAATAATAAAAATGAAAAAATGATTCAAGGGAAAAATTTATTCAAAGGACCCTAAAAGCAGATTTTATTATCACCAGATCCAAATGATAAGATCTTGTATTGAAAGGCCCCTCTAGGTCAAAATTGTGGTCAACTAGTAATGGGAGATTGTCTAATATACCATTTCCATATTTTCAGGTTGTATTTAGTTATTATATTTATTGTCCTTGATTATAGGGTATTATCATATCAGAAACAGATTAAAATTTGACATGTTTTTTTGAATTTTAAATTATTGAATCGGATTAGGTAGATTTTGTTATCCATGACACATTCAAATATCAAGATAGATATATATGACATCGAGAGGAAAAAAAAATCAACTTCTCCATGAAAACCCATATCCAAGGATCCAAAATAGCACCTATTCAAACCAAAAATTCAAATATAAATACAGAGATACATGACACATAGAAGAGTGAAGAAAAAACACACCCAATGCATGACACAGACCCAAAAAAAAAAAAGGTTCTTTCAACCCTCCATGACATACCAACGTTCATGGTAAAGACCACCATTTCAATCCAAAGATCAAATAATGGAATTGGAGATGCATGACATAGACAAAAAAAAAAAAGTCAACTTTCTTCAAACCTTCATGACATCCCATTTTAAGTAGAAAATGAAACAATATAACCATAGATACATGACTCAAAGTAGCAAAAAATCAGTTCTTTACCAATATTCCCTCAAAAAACCATCCTAAATCACAACAAATTTGTAATCCTAACACAATGGCCCTCTCATGTATCATCATTTCAAATTTAAAAAAAAAAAAGAAAAAAAAGAAGATTTATTGCTACTTTATGGGTTTAGCAATCACGCTAATGAGCTGTACACAAATCGCTGTTGAAGAACGTATGTAAGAGGTCCGAGAAGGAACTGATTTTGGGATGCCTTCTGAAATATTTGAAAATGGGTAGACAAGCATCTTAATCTCACGAAAATCGCTCCTATATTCGCGTAAGTAATCTGTGTCTTATATCCACATGCGCTATTTAAAATTGGAATTGCCCCATTAGATGATGGACAAATGTGTCTTTTTTCACCTTCTTAATAACTAATTATGCATTATATTAAAAACTCCAAGGGCCTCTGAGTATAAGCATCTTATACCAGGGTCCTATTGGTATAAAACCCTTAAAAAAAAACCTCTAAGGAAATAATAATATTATTGATGAAAGATAAAATAATAATATATGACACCTTGACAACTAATTTAGGGCCAGTTTGCATTAACTTTTCCTAAAATCATTTTTGAAGTTTAAAATTTTGGTTTGATCTAAGACGAGGAATGATAATCACTTTTAAACAACTTAAGGGATGATATGATGCATGCTAAAATTTTCATACTAATAGTGATTGTGGCAAAAGCTAGGAGTCCCCAACTTTTATCACAATCACTTTTAGTATGAAAATTTTATTACATGAAGACATGGTTTGAACATTAATTTTTTTTTAAAATATGTATAGAAATAGTTATCCAAAAGTGATTCTAGCAAAAGTTAACGCAAACGGACCCTTAGACTATGGATTCTTACTATTATTCAAAACGAAAAAGTAAAAATGACCGAAAATAATAAAAACCTAATTAGACATGAAAACCTAAATAACCATAAAATAATTATTAGGTAATTTTTTTAAAACAAATTTGGACTCAAAACCCTAAAAAAACTACCTTCCTAATTCTAACAAATAAGTATTTAATAAATAAGTATTGATATATTTTCGTGTGCTCGAGCTCGAAATATTTTTCCGAATACGAGAATACATGTCATTGAATTAACAGGTCGCATGACACATTTTTTGGAATTAAAAATTGCCTCGAACAGTATTGCAGCTAATCATGTCATAATGTTTAAATTAAGCATCCTAGATTAAGGTTTTTTGCGCCTTTGGATCCATCTTCGTTTGATCTTATTGCTTTATATGTTCAACATCAAATTTTAATCATATTCTATTCTTCATGCATTCTTGAAAGTATTTTCTACTGTTTGAAGAACTCGATTGAAATTTCAAACTTACAAAATAAAATAAAATAAAATTATATAACTAGACTAAGTTATAGCACAATGAATCTAAACAAATGAAACTAATCAGATGGTAAGTTCTAATTTTTTTGATATGCTAAAAATGACAATTTGTGAGGTTTCAATTGTTCCTTGTTAAGCCCAGAAATGTACTACATGAATTCAATACACTCAAAAATGTTCCGACCATTTAAAACAGATAAGATGGCAAAGTTGGCCACGTAAACTACATCTACATCACCCATATGAGAATAAGTTTAGTTGGATTCATCAAATCAATCATTATCATCGGCCCAGCTTGATTCTGGGATCGGACGGTATCTGGGGATCCAGCATGATGCTTTCTCATCCCAAAAGTTCAGACGTAGAAAGATGCATATTATATAATCGTGTGTAATATTATATATGTGTCCGTTATTGACCTTAAAGATGGCAAATCGTATTGGGCTCAAACTGCACCAGAAGCTACCAATTTTGGCGGGTGCTTATCCTTATTGTTCTTCTTGGGTTACTTGTACTAACTGTTCTGTCCTTCATCTCTCAAAAATAGTGAAGGAGTGGAACAATAGAACTCCTCGTCGCTTGATACTAGGCCTGGGGGCTTCATTTTGGGCTCAGTTTATGAGTATGGATGGTAGAGTTGGTGGTCGTAAGTCTTTCATTGCTTCTGCAAGACAACAGGGTGTTTCCCCGGTTGAGCAGGTGAAACAAACTTCCAATCTTTATTTGAGTTCACAGTCGTAATTTCTTAGTTTTCTTGGCGAATTTGATTTCTGGGGTTTTTTAATTTTGGAATTTCGGTTATGGGTTGGTGTTTAATTGATGAGACATGCTGCGGGTAGGGTTGAAATTTGAGATGTTGAATTGGGAATTTTTTTGTTAGGGTTTATTGAATATGGTTGTGTTTTCTTATTGTGCTTTCACCTTCTGGGTTTCTTGAATTTAAAGTGTTTGATTGTGGAAGAAGGCAAGATGTTTCATAATTGGGTTTAAGAGATTTTTTGGTGCCAAGTAAATGCGATAAACAATGGATAATTCTGGATTGGAATTCTGAGGTATTCAGTTCTTGATACACCAACCCCCTACTAAAAAAGAAGAAGAAGTGGGGAAAGAATAAAATGATAACACACACACACACACACACACAGAAATGATCAAGTCAGCATAACACAACTAAATCCAGAAAACCCTTATCCCAACTATTTGGACCCAGGTGCTAAGTACTTTGCCAATTCATTGACCATCATTATGCCATTTCTCTCTATTGAAGAATTCACTCTATCCCACATTGCTCAAATAAAAAGCTTGATATAGCTTCATATACTTGGGAGGGCCTCTCCACTCTTGAACTCAGGCTTTTGGGTTGGATGCTCTAATATGGTATCAAAGCCAAAATCTCCACCTCACTGGCCCAAATGAACCTACCTTTAAGGAGTAATATAGAAGAATCCATTCTATCCTACATTGTCTAAATAAAGGGCTTGCTATAGCTCCATATACTCAATTGGGCGTGAGCTTAAGCATTTGGGTTGGATACTCGAATACTCACTATATATGGACCTTTTGAATGTCATTATTGTGTTTTGATATTTGAGGATGAGAAAAGTAAGTTTGTGTTGTTTGATACACCATGTTACTTCGAATTCATGCATAAAAAGTGAAGCGAAGCATATTAGGCAGAATATCCCCGTGTACTTCTTTTATGTTATTTGTCATTTTGATGCCAAGTATCAGTAAGAATATTTCTGTTGGTGCATAAGAATTCATATATACTCACAAATAGACCCGTCCTGCTGCTTTTACATAAATATTGGTATGATTTAATTTCTTTTTGTCAGTTAAAGTTCTTTTTTCCTCTTTCCTCTGGAAGATTTTGATAAATAGATAAGGGATTTGGTACCTAGAACTGTTTAGACAAACTCTGTTTTGGAAACTAGGCGAGGGTTTTAGAACTAATAGATAAAGGAGAAAACTGTTGGCACTTGCAAACAAAGTGTATGGATTTAACAACTAGTTTGTGATCCAGGCTGTGTTGTTATTCTTGTGATCCAGTTTTATGTTTGCTATGTGTTCATTACTGAATGTATAAACGTACCGACTTCTTAATGATTTGTTTCACTTGTTGCTTGGAATTGGGATTGCATCTTTAGTTTTGGCTGAAATGCTCAATCTTTGATGTTTTACTTCCTTCTCAAAGATATTGAAGAATGTGGAATGGCCCGAGCAATTTCCTTACAAGGAGGAGGATTTCCAGCGCTTTGATGAGTAAAAGCTCTAAACTATTTATTCTTACTCTTGGCTTCTATATGCAATGTTTTTCTTGGGTTTATACTATAATTTTGGCTGTTGTATCATGCCTGAAACTGCTATATGCCCTTGACCATAATGCATGATTCAAACTTTATCACTTAATGCTGTACAAGCGAAAGCTATGAGAATTCAATGCCCGATCTCGGTTATGTAGGGTCAAAATCGTGAATTCAATTCCACAATTTCATTCTATTTAAAGAAAGTCACATGGTAGTAACTTCAAAATTTGGTGGGTCTCTTATGAAAAATATGGTCTGATTGACTTGTGGAAACGTATGATTCTAAGCTAAGGGAAGGCTGTTGCTTTTCTTACCTCTATGTTTTCTCCTTTCCTTTTCTCTTTGTAAGGTATATGTAGATACTACTACCAGCTACAGTTTTACATTTGTATACTAGAAGTCTAGAACTCATCATTGAGGATAAGTGATTTTGAATTCAGACTTTAAGCCACAATAAGGATTTCATCTGAGAAGATACTTTTTCCACTAATACTCTCTACAAGCAGTCTAATTCATTTTGGAGAACTGGTGCTGAATGTTCAGCTTAAGAACTGGGCCTAGAAATTTTGTATTAAAGCACAATAACTGGTTTTTGCAGGACCCCAGATTCATCGTTCTATGATGCTCCACGCTTTGTGACACATATTGATGATCCAGCCATTGCTGCCCTTACCAAGTATTATTCGAAGGTTCTCCCCCCTAGCAACACTCCAGGAGTAAGCATCCTGGATATGTGTAGCAGTTGGGTAAGAGATTGCTGATCTTTATGTCAGCCCCTTTCCGTGTTGAACGTTATACTATCATAAACCCATTCTCGGCTTTATATCTAGGTCAGCCATTATCCAGCTGGATACAAGCAAGATCGGATAGTAGGATTAGGTATGAATGAAGAAGAGCTCAAGCGGAATCCGGTGAGATCATACTTGTACTTTTTTTCTTCTTCTTTTTTTATCCTTGTGCTATCATTAGTAGGATTATGTATTTTTAAATGAAAACTTGGTACCACTTAAGGCTGAAAATCATGGTCACATGTCCATTTTTACCCTTGATTAGGGCTCTATGAAATTAATAGGCTAGATGAGGTTCATAAGAAAAGAGAACTTCCATATAGTTGTTTCCTTGTATGAAATTTAAAGGTTCTTCAGTGATGAGGTTCCAAGTCTTTTATATAATCACTTTTTGTGATCATTATCTCCCCTAGACATTTGTCATCAACACAAGTTCATGGGTTACATGTCTTTTGTAGAGAAAAAACAAATAATGAATCTGTAAAATAATTACAGTCAGAGGTCTTTTTTAACTTAAATTGCACTGTACATGAGCATGCACATATGTGATAATGCTATGAAGAGATCATTTAATTTTTAATTGGTGCCTTTGTAGGTTCTGACTGAATGTGCTGTGCTAGACTTAAATGTGAACCCTAAACTTCCATTTGAAGATAATTCCTTTGACGTTATTACTAATGTGGTATGTGCATCTTTTCCCATCCCTTAAAAGATTTTTCGTCTATTTTTATTTTTCTCTAACTGATGAAAGTAGTGCATGCTATCAGCTATCATTTTTCAAACTTGTAATTTGAATATTAGTATTTTAGCAGTGAATAGAGTTACTTTCAACTAAAGCTTTGTTCAGATGGTTGTGGTCTTGAAGGCATTTGGCCTCAGTAAAGCTGGAATTATTGATAATGTGTAGTTATCTACAACAACAACTTCTAACGATATTGTTATCAAAATGTATGGTGTAAGGACTCTAATGGTTTGACAGCACCTTAATAAAACTAAAACACTTTTAAGTACTAAATTTCAAAGACTTCTCATGCTGGCATCTTCTCATTTTGTTAATCATCTACCAACCCATGTGTTAATCAGCCAATTCAAAGAACTGTAATCGACCATAACAAGACTACTTTTCAAATATGAACTTATTTGATTCACTCAAGAGTTAAGGGTTATTTGGGTACATTTCTGTTCTTGTAATTTTGAAAGTGGAAATTACAGCTGAGGTTAGGGGCAGATATGTTCACTCCCTTCATCATAATAAATAGTTCGAGGCCTATTATTATCATTAGGTGGATACATCAGATAAATTTTTGCTGTCAAAGTCAAACACTCTGCTAAGTGTCTCGTTTTCAAAATTTTGAAGATGGAAGCGTATCCAAGATCTCCTTAGTAAGTTTGCTGCTAATACAATAGCATTTCTTTAGGATCTCTTATGTGGATTCTTTATATTTTGCAGGTCAGCGTCGACTATCTAACGAAGCCTATTGATGTTTTCAAGGAGATGAGCCGGATTCTTAAGCCAGGTGGTCTGGCTATAATGAGGTGATTATCTTCTTAGTTCTAACAACACAACAGTAAAGATTTGTGGATAATAATTCTGCATTTTTTTTCAACATGATGGATTTTAACTTTGGGGTGCCATTAATTAGGAAATGTCAGTATTTACTAACTTCATTTTGCTAGTGTTTTGCAAATTCTTCAATGGTATAGTAACCTTAGAATCTCAATGATGTAAAGCCTCATACATAAGCATGAAAATTTTATTTTCCTAATTTGGTTTTGACTGGACCTGAGATGGTTTATATGTTTTTCTTCATTTTGCATGTCTTCTCTCTGGATAACCATTTCAAACTTCATGGCTGTACTTATAAACCAGCTTCTCCAACCGCTGCTTTTGGACAAAAGCAATCTCAATATGGACATCGACTGGTGATGCAGATCATGCTTTGATTGTTGGCTCGTACTTCCATTATGCCGGAGGATTTGAACCTCCTGAGGTAATGAACTTTTAAGTATCTTCTTTAGTAGTAGTGAATATTCATTAACATTATAACCACAAAACTTTTGTTTTGGGGTGACCGCATCATGTTGCTTTGTTGGCATTCCAGAGTAGCCTTCTCTTACTTGTTTCACCAAATTGACATTTTCTTTACACCGTATCTATTTGTCGATAATAGCATGAGTTCCATCTTGGCAAATAATATCACATTGCCATATATGACATGTCGAATTTAATCCATCCATGTACTACATGCGTTAGAGGTTTATGTCTTCGTCAATCTTCAAGTAATATTTGAGAGGTGGTCTTGGGTTGAACCAACCTGTAAAGTGTTGAGTTGATGGTTAGGTCTGTTACATTTGAAAACACTGCCGTCACATTTTTGGGCTACTGGACTAATAAAATAAATTATCAACTTGAAGTTCCCTTATATTTTCCTCCTTTTCCTCATCTCTTTGCTTCTACATTGAATCATTTTAAGTACTTCAACGATTAGATCTGGCACTGGAATTTTATTAACATGTTTGCAATTTATGTGCGCAGGCGGTGGATATATCTCCCAACCCTGGACGCTCAGATCCCATGTATATTGTTTATTCTAGAAAGCTACCAACAGCCTAAACAAGGAGGATTATGAATTGATGGTGTGAGATTTTGTCTTCTAATCGATCCAGCCTAATTTCGGGGAAATGGTTAATTACTTCTTAAGTTTGTAAGTAAACCCAACTGTTCAATTTTCACTTCAAATGTATACGTAATTCAATGGGAGAGGATTCCATTTGGTAATAACTGCATTGATAATACTTAAATTTTTACAATTCACAAAAGGAGAAGACTATTCGGGATTATAATGCAGATTGTTCGGGACATTTGTTTTCTGTTTATGATTTGATTAAAAGGTGACTCTGATACATAATATTGAGGGTGTTTGGATGTTTTGTGGGAGTTGAATTAGTGCATTGTGTTTCTAGAAAACATTTTTTAAGGAATAAAGTACTTTGAATGTCATTTGAACACACTTCTTTGTAGTGCATATGGATGACATTCAATGAGGACTGAATAATAGAAATGGGTCATGGGTCCAGTTTTGAAATCCTAAAAGTGTTTTAAGAACTCATTTTGGACACCAAGATTCATTTCAAATTGCTCGCAAAACACAATGTTTTCAAAACTGTATTTACAGTTTGTAGTAGTCTCTAGTGTAAATGCTAAATACGTACGTGTTAAACGTGTAAACAAACTGCAGGTAAGGGGTTTAACGCGCCTAGGAACGGTAGTGTTCTGAGCCACGGGTGACTTTTCATTAGCGAATCATTAGTGTGTACAAGTGTGTGAGTGTGTATATAATATAACTTTCACATTAACATAATTTAATACGGAGTAATAATTACTGGAGATCATGAAACATTGGAAAGTTCTTCCTCCCCAGTCGGTGGTGTCGATGCCTCATCTTTTAAAAGAACTTTTTTAGTACCTCCATAGTCCATACGCATTTTTAAAGAACTTCTGTCGAACACTATGAAATCTCTCTCTCTCTCTCTCTCTCTCTCTCTCTAGAATATATATATATATACTAGAGAGAGAGAGAGAGGGGGGGGGGGGGGGGGGGGGTCGGGCAGAGCCATTTGTTATAATATTGAGATGGATGTTCAAAGAAGCTACAATGACCCACAGAAATAGAAGAAGAAGAATGGGATTCTATTCTCATTTAAACAGGTAGCAAAAGATGTAATCAACAACTGAAAACTCTTTGCCCAACTTGACTAGCTTCCATTTTCTGTCCATATAATCATTTAGATAGAACGTACAGCACAAAAGAATATTTACACCAGTGACAAAGACACCCTTCCATTCAAAGGAAAAAAAAAAAAAACCCACCAATATGAGGAGAGGAGAGGCGAAGGAGGTGTTTGGAAACATGTATGGTAATTAAACCCAACCCTGTTTGTAACGACGGAACAAGTCTTCTGTTTGAGCATTCTTGAAGGCACTGCAGGCAATGAGATAAACCCAAATGAGAGCCACGACTGCCACAATCAGAATCACATTGGCTTTCCTCCATTCCATTCTCAGGTTCCCCAGCAGACCTGCCTTGCAAGAATTGCAGCCATAGCACAACTGCGTCTGCTCGTTGCTCCACAGATAACAGTCTGGGTCTGCTGTTGGGCTTACTGGGTTTATCCATAATGTTGGGTTCACATAGTTGTACCCACAAACTGTTGGAGGTTTGCAACATCCTGACTGTAATAATAATGCCAAGAAAACAGAACAAAACTATAATAATGAAACCCACCAAAAATAAAATAAAATAAAGGATAAATAAAATGACAATTAAGATGCATTTGTATCATGCTAGTGTAATAATATCATATCAATTGTTACTAGTGCTAATTGACACGTTATTTTGTCACATCGGGTAATAATATTTTTTCATAAAAGTAACAATTACATAAAGAAAAAATTGACAAACAACAGATAATAAAATAAAAAAAGAAAAGCACCATACAAAACTAATGCCTTTTAATTGGTAGGTAAGTAAGGTCAGTATGGAATACTATGCCAAAGCTGGCAACCATTCTCTATCTTTTGCAATAAAGACAATCCATGACCGCTCAATTATTTTAAGGTTGATTTGCTTATGGTCTATGTTTCAAAATAATTCTGGTAGGTACCTTCTTTAATGGGGCACAAACTTTTTTGAAATCAATTTTCTTTTCATTGGAAGACCACGTGTGAGGGACCCACCCACTTTTGACCTATATAATGCAGTAATCCGTTAGATAAGATGGTTTAACCAATTTAATAATGTGCACAACCACTTGGAACAAACTTCGCACGAGGTCTGTCTGTCTTTGATTATTTTCTACACTTCCTGCTGTCATGCTGATTTAAGCAGTACCAAATTGGACGGGCCAGAGTGATGATGAATAACCATATCGTAATATCGTATATGTGGATATGGGCCTACTGACTCCATGTAGAATTCTCTGGTGAGTTTCGATTTTTATAGGTTAAAATCGACTTTGAATAACTCTTGTGATGTCCCAGTCAAACTCACACACTTGGGCCGTGGGAGTTGGCCCCTTTGCAGTGACATTTCCCCTCAACCACTTAAATCTTGCCACGTCATCACAACCACAAAATTCCTCTGGTTTTTTTTTTATTCCCTAAATATAAAAGTCTACCCCAAATCCTTACCCTATCAAATGATATCAATGTATTTTTTTTCATACGCTTAATTTTTTTTTTTTTTTTTTTAATATGAGCTATAATTCAGCACTTCATATCTCTTTCTTTATAAAATAAGATTTTAGGTACCATTTTTCATTGAAAAAAATTTTGGTCTATTTATTGTCTCATTTATCATTAACAACTAATCACTTACTCTACTAATGTACATCCATTGGCCAAAAAAATAAAAATATTAAATTTTCTCTCTTAAATGTTGCAATGCAACTATAATATCAATTATGTACAAAATTTGCTTGGTGAGGACCATGGCCCAGGTCATATAATCATATAATGGATGAAATAAGCTAATTTAAGAAAATATCATAAAAATCTAATTACACAAACATAAAATTACAAAGACCTAATCAATATGCTAACTATATATGGGCTGGTGTGACAGAGAAAGATGATGACTGCAGCACACTCTAAGCACCACCTCATGGGCATCACTCAGTTTGGATAACATCCAGTCGGCTGTACTAGAAGTCTTTCCAGAAACCAATCACAGTGCAGCAAATATGCCACGTCATATCAAGAGAAGTGTACTTCTTACTTCTTAGTCAAACAATTTAGTAAAGAAATTAAGAATCTAATGCCTAGTTTGGATGCACTGAATAAGCGGCTTTCTACACGGAAAAAAAAATGTACTTTCCTTTCCCACAAGCACCACCAAATTCTCCATATGAAGAAATCGGTACCTTAATACCTTTGTTTGGCAGAAGAGAAAAAAGGAAAAAGAAAATAAAAAAGTTTATTCTTAATTGCAAGCACACAAACAAAAACAGACCGTAATAGATAGAAGATTCGAGTACTTGCCTGAAGAGGAGAGATGTGAGCCATGAAGAACTGTTCAGCAGTGAGATAATTCTGGCTAAGCTTGACACAAACATCAGAATCAGCAAGACAGCTTCTGATCTTGCCCCAATTTCCCGAATTAGTGACGTGATTCCTCAGCCACGCCGAGAAGCCGTCGAGCCGGTACTCCTTGTAGCCGCGGCCGGCGACAGAGTAGGCGCCGTCAGGACGAGTGACGACGAAGGCGAAGACGAGGAGGATGAGGAGGAGAGCGATGAGGACGGCCATACAGAAGAGATGGAAGGCGAGGAGGCCAGGCTTGTTCCAGTAAGCGCCGACGAAGCCGGCGAGGGAAACGAGGAGGATGAGGATGCCGAGAATGACCACCGGCCACCGGAAGAAGTGGATGCATTCGTTGTCTGGCTTGGAAGCTAGCCATATTCCGGCGCCGATTATGGGAATTGAGCAAAGGAGTGCTATGAAATTTAGGACTGCGGTTATGTTGTTGCTCACTCCCATGGTTTTTAGAGAGAGAAGATGGAGTAATTGGTGGTAGTGGTGAATTGGTGATGGCGATAAGGTGGGCGGAGAAGGTTCTCGCCTTCTATCTGTCTATTCGTTGGGTGAAATGGGCAGTGAGTGATAATATATAAATTCACACAATTTGCGGATCGCCAAGTCCAGTTCACATACAGAGAGGCTCGTTTCATCGTTTTACTTTAAACCACCAGCGTTTCATTAATTACAAATATGCCATTTTAAAGCTATTAATAGTATTAATTATAGGCGCTTCGTGAGACTGGGTGCTCATATATTATTTATAATTAAATAAAATACTTTTCGAAACGGTAATAGTGTAAATTCAGGATTATAAGTAAATTTATTAGATAGTATCTAAACAACAGTAAAAGTACATTTAATAAGTGTCAATAATATTTTTAAAATGCAATTTCCAAATACAATTGATTTCTGTTCTATTTTAAAAGTATAAATTGAACCCATTCCAAATAAGCTTTAAGAGTTAAGTGTTGTTCCACATGAGGAAAATAGTTAATTAAAGCAATTGGGTAAAGTGATTGGGATGTCTCTATTTTTTATCAAATGAACACTTGTTTAATTAGTGTTTGGTATGGAGCAAATTCCCATCAACCAAAAGTTAAGTGGCACAATAAGGATTATCACGTGGGATGTGGCATGAGCTCATTAGCTGAATTAAAAGGAACGCTTAAGTAATGCTGATGATGGTTTGAATTTTCAATTGATATCATTGGTATAGTGAAGGGTTCACAAGCTTTGGTAATGATTATGCAGGGGCATGGCTCTCCTACTCCACAAACTTTAATGTTTTGGCCCCCCCAGTGATTAACTCCTGGCTCCGCCCCTAGCAACATCACTAAAACCATAAAAGCAAAGACTAAACTAGACGGGTAAACTTAACTCGAGCGATTACCTATAGATAATTTAATATGAGTGATGCCCACTCAACTAGTGCAATAGGAAGTTATGCTAGGATTCTTGGATTAGTACGTATTACCTACATGTATCAAATATTTTTATTGGTTTAATCTAGCAATTTATGTAGTATTATCATTCCTATTTAAATTTATATATATATAAAATTATTTTTTAACCTTTTCGTACCACTTATTTTGGTAATTATGAAAATCGAACTATATAAATAAATTAATTTATAATTAATAAGGAGTAAAAAAAATTTATTTAATCTTATTTTCTATATAAAATCGAATAAATTTATAATTTTTTTTTTTAATTTGCTAAATAATATTAAGTAAATGACAATTCTATTTGTCCTCCTTCTGTCCACCTAGTGCGTCTGACCAACTTGGAACAGTTATTTCGAGAAGCTGATCGTTAGACTTGATGCTTTACTTATATGTATTGTGAATGCAAAAAATCACATTGATCCAACTGTCGGTTTTTCAAAAAATAGACTGTAACGTTTTTTCATTATTGTTTATAATTTTCTTCAAAATTGTAAATACCGGCCATTGGATAAATGTGATTTTTTACATTCATGATAAGTATAAGTGGAATATCAAATCTATCGATCGATTTCTCAAAATAGTTCCAAGCTAATCAAATACACTTGAAAGAACAAAGAGAAGAACAAAAAAGGAGTACGAATGATATATATTTTTTTAAGTGAATTACTACAGTATAATTCCTCACAGGACAATTCTGGAGTAAAGGTGCGCACGTGCGATGCAGGTTGCTTCGCGGCCTCGCCCATGCAGATGCCATGTGATTCTTACCAATTTCCGATACTACTAACTAAAACTAAGCGCATCGAAAGCGAGTGTCAAGCACGCGCCACTGAAAATGGTCCACACGTAGCGACGACCGCAAGTAAGACGGAACATGCCGTTTCCACGTGGTGTGATCATGATTGGTTGGCTCCAAGTTCCAATGTTGTGTCTGTTTGGAAACGGGTTTAAGTGACCTTTAATAAAGATAATCCAAAACTTTTGTCGGATTAGTTGGTTAAAACTTTCCCGCGTTTTGTAAGTATTCATCATCTGAAACCGCAACTCTGATTTCCCCCCGCGCGCTCTCACTCTCTCTCCAACGGAGAAAGTGAGAGAAAATGGAGTCTTGGGTCCAACTCTTCGACATTTTCCTCAACTCCCCATCACCTGAAGCAGAAGCATCTCGCTGGTTACAACAATCTTTCAATGCATCGTCATCATCATCCACCACTACCATTACCACAAGCTCCTTCCTTTCTTTGCTCACAAAACCCTCCAACGCCATTGTTGTTGACGCTTCTTCTTCTTCTGCTGCTACACTTTCATCACCACCTCATTTAAAGAAGTAAACCCACAACAGTCATTTCTTCATTGTCATTTGATTGTTTTCAAATTTGTTTGAATTAAATGACTCAGTTTTATTGTTGATGAACAGGGTAATGTGGATACAGACTCTGCCGAATGCGGTTCAGTCTCGAATTCTATCATTTTTAATGATGGAGCGGCGGAGGTTTTGTATTCGAGAGTTGTCTAGACTTGCCATGAATATTTTGAGGGGGGATCAAGAGATTGATTTTTGGGTCAAGAAAGCTGCACGTAACCTGCTCGATACAGTGTCTGAGACGAATTATGAATGGGTTTCTTGTTTAAGTTTGGATTCCGTGGAAGAAAAAGTGGATGATGAATTTGAATCTGTACCAAGTTGGCTTAAGGATGCTGCAGGTTCCAATGATTTGATTCTTCCTTGGCTTCCTATATCGCCTGATGAGTTGAATTTGAATTCGAGAACGTTATTTGGTGGTTGTGGAGATGATTCGGATTCATTAGTTGAGGTTGGGGATGATGAAAAACAAAATTTGAATGAAGTTGCAATGGATATTAAGATTGATAGTCCCACAAATGCTAATTTTCACCCTGAAATTGAAAAGACGGCAGCTTGTTTGAAAGATCAGATTTTGAATTTTGAATTGACTTCTAAAACTGTAGGCTTAGCTAATGAAATTCGCCGATTCTGCATAGACAGCGGAATTGATTCTTTTGTAGTTTTGGGTATGATTGAACCTTGGAAAGCAGACGACGAGACTGCTTCTGTTTTGATTTATCATCTTACAAATGGAAGTGAGGAAGAATTTTCTTGGCCAAGTCAAGTTCTCTGCTCTATCATCCTTCCCAAATTGTTAGTTCTCAAGCAACCAGCTTCTCGTGTGCTAATGAAAGCAACAATGGAGTACTGCAAGCTCCATCAGAGGGCTGCTGTAAATGCACTCTTGGTTCCACTGATTCTCCAAAGGGAAGGTATCAACAACCTGATATGTGATGTGATCACAAGGATCATCAAGGAATGCTTGCATCTGGCTCACGTTTCTGCCTTCTGCCAGAAGCTGCTGTGTGAGGAAGAAGATGAGAGGAGATTCATCTGCCTTCCCTGCCACCAGTGTCTAATATCCGATAAATTGGTATGGACAGAATCGTTGTTTAACCTGTTCCAAAACATCTTGAATCATAATGTTCATTTAACCCAGGATTCTATCGATCATCTTGCCTACCAAGTTTGGGAATTGGCTGAGAGGTTTTCTACGTCTCTGAAATTTGGGAATTTTTTGTTATGTTTTGTGACCAAATGTTCTCCATTATTAAAGTCTCATAAGCTTTCATTGACAGAAGCGGTTGAGCATACCAACACTCTTGTAACCAAATCTGTTCTATCAAAATTGGCTGCTTTGTAGCAATTCTATTGCAATCTCTTTGAAAATTTTTCGTTGTTTGAGCTTTACTGAGTTTTTCGATGTTAGTTGCGTTGTGCATAATTTTGATCAAATATTCAGAAATGAAAGATTTGTTGAATTTCTGTTATTAGTTTCATTGCTTTGGAATGTGATTATAAAATAAGAGGTTCATAAACTGCTCAAATAGAACACAGTCAAGCCCACTCAAAGGTGTATTATTTATTTGACAAAGCTCAAACAGTACAAGAAAAACAGGGAACTAAGATATAAAATGCTCACAGAACACAAGTACAAAGCCCTGAGTAAGCAATGCATGGAGCATTATGTAATTGAGTAGTTCTTTTAGACAGGGGTCTGGTGCCCATTAGCCATTTTCTTCATCGACTCAAATCTGGGGCCCTTATCTGAAAATTTGGTCGCGGCATAAAGCTTCAGGTAATCTTGAAAATGAAAGTGATTTGGGTATAAGAGTTTTGGAGCAGGAGAAATGATGGCATCACCAGCAGGATTGTAGAAGGTAGCAATGGAGAGTCTGCTTCCATTCTTATCTGCCATTACACGGTGCGGAACACTCTTGTACCTTCCATTGCTCAGCACTTCCACTTGATCACCTGTGTTTATAAAGATGTTGTTGTTTTTTGAAGGTGGAATCTCCATCCATTCTCCATCTTTGAAGAATTGGAGACCTGGTACTTGGTCATCTTGGAGCAAGAGAATGATCCCACCAGCATCAGTGTGCTCTCGAAGTCCCTTAACAAGTTCAGGTTGAGGACATTCAGGGTATTTTGCCACTTTTGTCCCCACAGAAGGACCTTTACTTCCTGAGAATGCTTCCTTTATGTAATCCTTCTCCAAGCCGAGATTCTCACACATGAGCTCAGAAAGCTTCTCTGCTAGCTTAATCAGTTGAGCAATATACTCATCCATTGTTTTGCTGCATATACACATCATTCATTAACAAAATATACATATTTACATATATAAGAATGACATCATATAGATCATAAGTCATAGATAGATTTTGATCTTGACTCACCAAAGATCCTCTGAAAGGTTTTTGAACTCTATGTCAGAAGTCGGTCGGTGAAAAATTAAAAAGCTGCTTTCCCAGTCTATATTAGTGGTTTTTTCTCTGTTCTCCAAGCCCTTAACTATCTCTGACTCATAGAAGCTTTTCTTCAGGCTCTCCTCATAGTGCAAATTCACCAATTGCTTCACCTTCTCCGTCATCTCTTTGTCAATTCCATGATTCTCAATCTGCAGATAGTATACATCATCAATATTAGAATCAAGTCTAGATTAAAGCTTCAATTGAGATGAAAAGATTTCTACTTCTCAGTACCAGAAAGAAACCCCATTTCTCGCAAGCATCGTGCAGAAGTGCCATTGTTTTGCTCCTCTTCTCACCATTGAGCTCATTCAAGTCTATAACTGGGATCTCCATCTCCTTTCTTCTCTCTAATTTAGACTGAAGAAGATGGGTAGCTCACTGGAGTTTATATAGGCATGGACACAGTATATGGATATATATATATATATTTTTATTACTGTAATAATTGGGGGACAGTAAGATTTGAAGCAATGGTAGTTGCAGGTTAACCGTTACCTCGATGAAAGGAGTATTTGTTTGGGTGCCTTGAAAAGAGCAGGGATGATGAATGGGTCCAAATCCAATTCACCCCACACCATGTGAGTCATTTCACTTTTTAATCTTTTAATCTATCAGTTGGTCAATCTCTCTCTTATAAACTAAGTTTTGTTCCTTTCTGTTTATTGGCAAGAACTTTTTCCCATCAGATTACTCTGTCATTCCACCATCTGAAATCTCTCTCTCTCTCTCAATATATATATATATATATCAACTTGGCATTATTTATTCAATTTTTTGTGGGGAAAACCTTCTTTTTGGGGAAACTTACTTTGATTGGTTGTTTCTTGCTTTGTAATTCATCAGCTTATATATATATATATATATAAACTTGGCATTATTTTATTGAATTTTTTGTGGGGAAAACTTACTTTGATTGGTTGTTTCTTGCTTTGTAATTCATCAGCTTTTGTAATACCAGGGGCAGTGTGGTGTGGCACTGAAAAAGTTGCTTTCAAACAGCCAGTGGGAAATTGTGGGGATAAGATATATAACAAATCTTCCGGTGGGCGCTTTTGGCTGTAAGTTGTTACAATATAACAGTACTATCTTTCATTGATTGATCTTCATCAACTACAATTGCAATCTCAAATCATATATTTATGAAATTTCGATCTGCAATCGAACTTTGATTGATAAAATCCATTACGATATTTCTCATGTAATCAGCCTTTGTCATCATGCACTTTGTTTGTACATGCTGGTTTGAGAATTGGGTCCATGCATATCTTTGTAAAACCAATTTAAATGCTATTGAAAGACATAATGAACTTATTTTCAATGGATCCGTTTGATCTCCATACCAAATTCATAAATCCCACCATTGATTACAGAGGAAGAAGAGTTATTATGGCCTTTAATTACCAACCACTCCACTTTTTTTCACTTGCTTCACTTCATTTTGTGATTCGGAACTGAGAAAAGAGTAGTGGCATTTGCAAACGTGCCATGGCTAGAGTGCAGGCAGAAAAAAAAGCTTATTTCAATGGGCCCATTTGATCTCCATAGAAAATTCATATACCCCACCATTGATTACGGAAGAAGAAGAAGAGTAGTAGTTATTGCCCCACCTAAAAAAAAAACATAAATTCACTATGTTCATATTTTGTGAGACAATCTGAGAGAGAAACTTTCCTTTTTTAAACCTTGACAGGGTTGCTTATTCAGAAAATGGACAAACCCATTTCCCAAGATTGCATCTGAATTCAGTGATTAATGCAATGTAATCTTATCTGCATTTTTCAATTGTTGCTTTTCTTGATTATACTTCAAGCTGCTGACTTATTATTGATTAATGGCAGCTCAAATAACAAAAATATTTCAACTCAAAGGGTGCAATCATTCGATGCAGAATCATCGACTGTGGGATAAATAATTTAAGACCGATAAGAACCATAAGATCAATACATGAAGGAGACACATTCTACTGGCACATGAAATTAGCATTACCAGAATAAGACACAAGATTATCTAATTAAATAAGCGTGTTTAGCACCAGATTAATAGTGCCATGTAATGCGCCACTGCCATTTTAATAAAAATATTAATTAAACACATCTCTGATTCGTAATTAGCAGCTATTATTATTTATTTATTTACTTGGGGTTATTCAATTGGATTTCAACTTTGAGAACCATCATAATGCTGGTTCAATGGCTAGTATTATGATTATGCTGTTGATCCCCACAAGCTAAGGACTTTAAGAAGTCAAAATGTTACCAACCCAGGACTGGATTGGGGGAAGTCCAAACCTTTGAGTGGAGGCCCAACAAGTGGGCTGGATATTGTATTTGTATTTAAGACTGGGCTTCAGCCATGATAAAGCAGCCCATTATTGTAGTTTAGAAGAAGAACTGTTGGAATTTGGGAATGGGTGTGGATATTGCAACCCTAAAATATGGTTTCTACACGCTATAAATCACTATTCCTAAAATGCCCATAGTTAAATTAACTATCAAGAATATCTAAAATTAAAAAAGAAAAAGAAAAAGGGATGTAGTGATTAATAAAATTAGGGCTAAAATGAGGTTAAGGGTGTTTTAGGAAATTCTTGAAATTTACTGATCAAATAATGAGATTTAAATAAAAAATTAGGGCTAGAAATCATTTGAAGGAGTTGTAATATCCCCCACCCTTTGGAAATATTAAATGAAACTCATGAGATAGATTTTTGCATTATAGGAGGGCAAATGGGCCTCTATATTGCCTTCTCTTCTCCAATGACAAAAACCATATCCACATTTTGTATATTTTGTTTTAAAAATCACAAACTCCACATCCTCATGCGACGACAAATATGACTCTGCACAACTTGATCAAAATTGACAGTGAATTTTGATTAAACAATATTGAATGAGAGAGAACATAAATTTTAATCGACATGCATAATTGAAGTACCGAACAATTTGCGATGAAATTTCGTTAATATTAGGAGAATTTGAATTGGGATAATTTCCATAAGTTGGAGAAAAATTTAGGCGCCGTTTGGATTTTTTTATTATAAATATTTATTTACTTTTTAAAAATTTTTCTAAGAAATTACATATTGTAAATTTTTTAAAAATTAAATAAGTACTTATAAAAAATAAATTCTTTTTTTTTTTTGTCAAATATAAAAAATAAATTCAAATGGTGTTTTAGTGATATCTTAACAGTACAGGACGTATTTGTCTTTTGCAGTACTTTGCCCATTTCTTTCACCATAAAATAAATTTGTACGGAGCACCCTCATATACTTTTAGCTATTCCCTCTGAATTAAGCACCGACCGAGATTTAAACAAATATCAGCTTGTCAAATCATCAAAACTTTCATCAACTTTGACTTTTGACTTTTGTTTTGTAGTGAATGGTCGTGATGCATGCGTATGATCAAAATCAGTTTTGACCTCTTACATCTCCTATCCAGTCATTATCTGGAACTCTATTGTCTTCTATGGACTGTCACTGCACCAGATGTTCTGATCATAAGACTGTTAATCATCACTAACAAATCCTATCTTACTCTACTTCAACTCCTATCCAATAATCAGAGTTCAACTCGTATTCGATCCATGTGTTGGCCATCAACGACCTCATCACCTAATCTTCATTACAAAATATGTTTAGCCTGATAAATTAACGAATTTTAAAATAAATTTTGAACTTATCTTCATTAATTTGATTGAGCTTAAATAAAAATTTTATTGAACTAGTAGTTTGACTATTTAATGCATCAATAAATTTATTGAATTGGATATTACTCTATTTAAATTTGGCTAGATAATTAATGAATTTAAAAATAAAATTTAACCGTTTATTCATTTATCTTAAAAATAAGATCTATCAAAAATTTTATTGGATTGAGATCGAGTAATTTGATTTTTCTTATAATTTTATTTTTACGGTAGTCATAAAAGTTCGTAAAAGTATTTAAGCGAAACAATATATATATATATATATATATATATATATGGTCAGGTGCACTTGATACATCTTGTATTAGGTGCCCTCTTGTAGATCCACTTGCACAGTAAATTTTAGAAAATTGACTCTTGGATTAAATACTCCTATAATGTATGTAATGCCTGCAAAAAATCACAGAGATCTAGCAGTTGGTTTATGGGAAAACTGACTACTAAAAAATGATAACATTTTAAAGAATAAAAAAGTCTTTGTTTTTCAAAGTTACATTCTTCAAAAACCAACTATTGGATCACTGTGATTTTTGGCAGACTTGATATACTTGATAGGAATATTCAATCCAATGATCAATTTTTTAAAATTTTTATTACAAGTAGCTCTATAAGAGGGCACCTGATATTAGAAGTTATATATATATATATATATATATATATATATATATATATATATATATATTAGAAGTGATCTAGTGAACATATGCACACTTTAACTAAAGTCAGCAAATAACTCAAGCTCTTGGATTCTCATTCACTTAATGAAAGATTCATCTTAAGATTCCAATCCAAAGGTTTATGTTCTTTACTTACTTTAGTTTAAAGTGCGCATATACTCGCCAGAATATTTTTCTATTAACAAATTATTGCATTTGTAAGAGGATAAGAAAAAAAAAAAAAAAACTATAAAACACAAATTTAATGTCATCTAATTTTATCGTACGCGCCGTATGCGTGCACATTTAGCGCGCTTTATACATGTAGGGGGGCTTTTTGTACTTTCACTTGATCTGAACCTTCCCTCTCCGTCTCTCCAAGCAATGGTCCCCCGAAAGTTGAAGTAATCACAGAGAGCAAATCCAACCCGACGGTTGGTTAACTTCAACCAGGGGTTACTCTACGCACCCCACCCTCCCCTTCTCACTCACTCTCTCTCTCGCCAACTCCTGCTTTCTCTCTCTACCTCTGCAATGAGGATACCTTCCTCTGCAATTTTCCTACTGTTCCTCATTTGCCATCTCTTTCTCTGCTTCGCTTTTCTCTCTTTCTCTCTCCCCGCTAATGAGTCGAACCGGTTCGAGGAGATCAATGCCACTACTGAGTCAAACGTTTCGCGTCCAAGATCTAAAGAAGATAGCTTCGCTGACATGATCGATCGAGCTCTCGAGAAGGAGTTCACCGAGAATGACCAGACTGGTGGAGGTCTGTAGATCTGAGCTCTGAAGTTTGCGTTTCTGTGTTCCGCATTTATTTTCCGTTCGTTTCATGTGTATGATGAACTAGGGTTTTAGATTAGGGCATCCCTCTCTCTCTATGTATCTATGTTTTATGTATGCATGTGTGCGCGTATGGAACTTGTATGTTATTGAAACTGATGCCAATAGGCGCAAGCTGATTTCGAACTTCGGGTCTGTGGATCAGCTTTGGACGGTACAGTATATGAAATCTGAATGCTTGGCTATATCAATTTTTTTGGAAGTGTGTTTTTCTTTTTAGGTAAATACTGTTTATTTATCCTTTTTTTAATGATAATTTTAGTTTTACTTCTATGACTCTCTGAGTGCAATGACTTTTTTGGCCAGAAGGAATATTTCCTTCAAGCCAGATAGGTGGTTTGTTTCTTTTCTCTTTTTTTTTTTTCCAAATTTATTCGGTTATTTTTTTATTTTGTGTCAAGAGCAAAGAAGGGAAGTTTGAAGTGGCAAACGAATTGGGATAGTCTCCAATTTGTGTTTTTTCTTCTTGCAGATACTGATGCTGGGAGCTTCAACAATAGCGTCGCTGAACAACAGGTTGGTAATCATGTTCTTCAAAATCATTAAACATCTTGCAATTCTTGATTTTAATGGAAGGTTGTTTAACTAATTTGGGCAAATGTAAGGAAGAGGAAATTTTAAGACCTGCATTATCTGATTTTAGTGTTTTCTGGGTTGCTCTTTTTCAAATTTTCTAATAGTTGAGTCAGGCTTTAGAAGTACACTCTAAGTTGCGTCAGTTGACTAGTTGCAGAATGCTTTATACATCTGTTGATGGCGCTAATTATTGTCGCACTTATTCTTTGGTAGTAACAGGTAATATTCTTAATGTTTTCCTATCATGATACTGGCATTACTAGTTACAAATGAAGAATGTCTTTCTTGAGGAAGAGTTTTGCTAAGTTTTCAATACAAATATGGGACACTGAAGAAATATTATTTTTAGGCCTGAAACTATGTAGGACTTGTTTGGGAGGTTGGATGGGTTTAGGATTGGTTCAGGATTTGACTTTTGAGTGTCGTTGGGACTGTATAGAATTTATTTAGCACGTGAGAGGTTGACCATTTGCATGGTTTTTGAAAAAAATAAAATAAAATTGAAGGTGATAACTCCTGATTCAGGAATCCTGAATAGTTCTTGAATATGCCACCAATTCCCATTTGGTCTGGATCCCTGAGAGAGTACCTGTCAAATTAATAATAATTCTTCAATTTTGGTGGAGAAGTCCAAGTTTGCATGATAGAGAGATTGGAGTTTTTTTTTTTTTTTGCACTGAGAAGGGAAATAAATGAAAGCTAGTTTTGTGGAAGTTATGACTTAATAAGTGTAAACTTCTATTGCTAAATTAGTTGTCTGTTTTGAGGTTTTTATGCTATAGTAAATGCACCATTTTGATGTCGATGTCATTTTATTATTTTTTATTGCTCAAACAAACACTTGGTCTAAATTTCTTCATATGTTTGATTTCATCAGGCAGTTTTGGAAACTGTTGCTAGAGTTAAGTCCAAGAAAAATGACACCAAGGAGGAGAAGTATGTACTTCCATCCTGTGAATTAGTTCAAAGAGTTGACATTTGTTCGATGAAAATAGTTATAGTACAATGGATATAATTAAATTTTTTTATTAATATAGATAAAAGGCTTAGCACCACCATCTCAGCAGTACTGCTGACATCTTTTTGAGTCTTTTGCTAGGTCGTTTCAATTTCATGATGTCTTCAATTTGGATAACGAGAATCGAGCTGAAGATATGCCAACATTGATAGATCGAAAGGTATGCCTGACACTCGTAATTGGAAGTTTGTACCTTTACAATTTGTGCACAGTGATAGGGATGCTCTAAACAATTACATATTAATTGATCATGTTTGAAGCTTATAAATATTGATTCACTTGTTGGATGCCTTTTCTTCAGGATAATGTCTTTATTATATCAAATCTCAAGTCAAAGTATCCTGTGCTGCAGTTAGACTTAAGGTTATCTTAACTTCTTCTTTTTTAACTTATTGTTTCTTCCATTTGATATATGATCAGTTACTTTTTAGCTAATCCAAAAGGTTCAAATTACTGCCTTTACAGATTGATATCAGATCTGGTAGTTGTCATTGTCTCTGCAACTTGTGGTGGCATCGCCTTTGCTTGTGCCGGACAACCGGTCTGACCATCTCATTGCTCTTATGCTTTATTCATGAACGACTGCAATTTTTAAATAATAGAATGCCTCATATATAAATATTTCAATTTTTGGTAAAGATTGATGAGAATGTTCGCGAATTCTTAGGATTTATTTTATGCTTTAAGGCGTTGGTTCTTTAATTTAATTATCACCATCTCGTTCCTAACAGTAGTATGTTCTATACTTTCCAAAATTTTGCAGGTTATTACTGGATATCTGCTTGCAGGATCTGTTATTGGACCTGGGGGCTTTAGTTTTGTCAGTGAAATGGTGCAAGTATGTTTCTAAACATCTACCATGATAAAGTTTAGTGTTCTAAATTTGCATTCTTAAGAATCTGCTGGAGTACTTTCATTGGTCGATAAGATATTCTATACATGGAGATTAATATTTTCATTGTGGTTCTTCTAGAATTCAGATTATGGCAATATATGATTCTTAAAAGTCTCTTGTGGAATTATTTTTGCTTACAAGTGCTAACGATTTATATGTGCTGTTATTGTATGGAAATTTGGATAACGGATGTGCATATATGCGTAAAAGTAGTGATAACGTTAAAACGAGTATGGCTGTCTGGATTTTGGTAGTTAGCTTCTGATAAATTATTACTTTATTAGCAAATCAAAGTTTCCTTTTTCTAATGTGTGTACTTTGTAGCTGTGTCCATGTTGTCCACTTGTTGGGCACAAACACAGCTTTGACACACCCAGACGCATATTTGAAACCTTTGCATGTGCTATTTTTGTCCATGTCCATGCAATAGCTTTGTGATTACTGGAAAGGAAAATAGAAGCTCCCTGCAATATGAGGCCACTAGTGTGCACGGGATGTTTAACAGTTATCCAAAATGTATGGATGCATGTTGGAAGTCATGTGATCAACTTTATTTGAAAATTTTAGAACTGGTGGTCTTGTACCTTTACTAGTATGCTGCCCTGTATTAGTTGTGAGAAAATAAAGGAGGCTCATTCTTGGAAGCACAAAGAGGGCACACCAAAACTCTGTTTTCTTTATTTAGTTGTGTAGATGTGTAAAGGTTATATTGTCTGTCTTATTGTCAAGGTATACTTATGGATCAAGTATCTTGGTTCTTCACACACACATATATATATATATTCGCAAATCCTAATATCATTTTCATAAACTTAAACATATTATGTCCATTTTGTCATTGATGTGCATGCAGGTCGAAACAGTAGCTCAGTTTGGTGTCATTTTTCTTCTTTTTGCGTTGGGCCTGGAGTTCTCGACAACGAAGGTTGGCTTGAATTATGCCTTGTGCCTTCTTTGTTCTAATTTTGAAGTTTGCCAATTCATGCTGAAACTGTTGTTTAAATCTATTCATTTGACAATTGCAGCTTCGTATTGTTCGAGCAGTTGCTGTTTTAGGTGGCCTACTCCAGATTTTTCTATTTATGTGTCTGTGTGGAGTTACAGCCACGGTATGTCTCACGTTCAGGCATATATTTCATAAAGAACTATTCCAAATTTAAGCCAGGAGAGCTAGCTTGACCTAAGTTATGCTTGAAATCTCCGGTACATCCATCGAATTGGGCACTTAAAAATATTTATAATTGTATAATTAAGATACACACACACACACACCATACACACACACCATACATATGCAGAAAAAAAAAAAACAGAAGGCTAAAAAATCTGTTCATGTGCAGAAAAAATAATTAAAAAATTATAATATGGTTTTGATTTTCTGTAAACTTCCACAAATTGATATTACCTAGCCCAAGATGGCCATGTTTAGCATTGAAGTCAACATTCAAAACATTGTATACGTAACTTGGATATTTTTCTTCTGAATTTGACTGAAGCTTTGTTGAAGCCCAAGTCTAAATGCTTGTTTTACAAAATCATTAATTTTGAAATTAAGTGAACCTATATTCAACAGACCTGTATCCCCACTTTTCTCTTTGAAGCCTGTAGAATGTAAGCAGATCCTTCTAAGTTATGTTTTGTGATTTTTCTAAATCTTCTCGGGAGAAAGAAGTTCTGAGAGTGTGCATATTATTGTAGGGATTTAGGAATAGTTACTAATTACACAAATTACATTTTTTTCATTCACTTCAGCTATGGATTTCTGATGTGTGCAGCTGCATGCTTTTTGCAGTTATGCGGTGGCAAACCTTCTGAGGGGGTGTTTGTTGGTGTATTGCTGTCTATGTCATCAACTGCAGTGGTATCTCTCTTTGCATAGATTTATGTCTATTTTTCATTTGCAGATTATATGTTTGGTGGGTGACATTAAGTTACTCTTGACTGCCTATTTATACTATTTCCGAAGAAGCTTGATCTGATGGTATAGTTTTTCTGAACTTTTTCATAGTTTCCTTTGGTTCTGGTGCGAGCGCCCCCCCCCCCCCCCTCTCTTGGACAGAGCGTGACCCTGTGTCATTGATGCTATGATTTTTTTCATCTTTCTTTTTCTATATCCTTGTACTGGTCGTCAATTTTGAAGACGAGAACTGTTGTAAATCAGAGTAATTAGTGCTTATACACTACTGTAATCTATGTTGTGTGCTCTGAGGGATATTAAATTGTTTAAAAGGCTGCATTACTTGTGAAGGCCTGCCAGACGTATGGACAGTTCAAAATATCATATATTGGAAATACTATTTGTGGAAGATGCAAATTTTTGAAACTCAGGTCTAGACACAAATACCTGTTATAGGTGTCTTCTATATGCTATGAAGGGTTCCAATCCATTCACCTCAGACTTTGATTTTCTTTCTGACATAATTAAAATAGGAGTAGAAAAGGCCCTAGTGTTTAACTTTTTTTTTTTTTTTTTTTCAGACTTATTTTTGGAAGTGTAGTAATCATTTTTCGGTTGGCTACACACTGTCTTTCCCTTAGAATTTGGGCATTATTTTCCCCAAACACCACCTCATTGTTACTATAAAGAATGAATAAATAAATGTAAAGATTTTCTTGTATATGTGAAAATGAAAAAGAAACAAAAAAAAGAGTAAAAAATAAAAATTTACCACTGGATAATTAAAAAGAATTTGTTCACAGTTTCCCAACGGCGAGCAATATTTCGCATTGTCGGGGAATGTTTCCCAACGTTGGAAATGGGATACAGAATTTTTCATGCTTCTTTGTAACTATTTATGGTGCTGAATCAGTTTCTCTTGTTTGGGCCACAGGTATTGAAGTTTTTAATGGAAAGAAATAGTATTGGCACCCTTCATGGTCAGGTCACAATTGGTATCCTTATTTTGCAGGTAGTTATAATCTTTTTATTTCCAACTTTCTCCCATGGACATCGGTACATGTAGAATAACAAATGCCGTGTTACTGCTATCTGGTATTCAAACAATTAAAAGCTCTTCAAACAATCAGTAAAAACTATAAATATGTTTTACATATGACACTTCTCTCATTTATAATTATATAGACACATTGCTCCTAAGTTCTTAGCTATCTTTGCCTACCAGGATTGTGCTGTGGGTTTGCTTTTTGCTCTGCTTCCAATTTTGGGCGGTACTTCTGGTGTTCTTCAAGGAGTAATATCCATGACTAAATCGTAAGTAAGAAGCTATGAGAACCACCTAACTTGTATGTAATTTTGTAATGTTGAAGTGAGAAATTCTTGCCCACATTACATATGACACTGAAAATTGAATCTGTTGTGTGATATTGATTCCAGAAACTCTATCTTGAAATAGTTACTTAAAGATCAGATACAGTCTGTACTTTGTTTCTATGTTATGTATCATATAGTAAGTCTTTGATTTGTGAAGCAGCTTTGTTTTTATTCAATACAAAGATTTGAGGTTTTAAACATTTGGGTGTCGAAGAGTGGCAAATCATTGGTGATAACGAACTTTTGAGATGCTTTGGCTATATGTCTGATTATTATTTTCAGTATTGCATTATTAATTTTTTATGTTGACCTGAAAGTCATAAAATCACTATGTGTATATGGCTTGGAATCTCTGTAATGAAAAAATAATCAGTATATAGTGAAGAGTGTAGCAATCTTGAACCTCAAACCTTTTGGTTGTGATGTCAGCTTCAATAGGACTGGAAGCTTTGACTCTTGTAATTGGATTTCACATTTAGGTGAGGTTAATACAATTACTATTACTGTTTCAGTCATTTACTTTGTGAGTCTGCATTTTATTATGCAATGAAGAAAAGGAAATAAAACAGATTTGGGGAGGATCAACTGTGCGCGCGCTCTTTAACGATACCAGGCGTTTGCTGCAGGAATGATCTGTGTGACTGTGTGGCACTACTTTTAGGGTATTCAAGTGCACACTACCTGTTAAACAGTTGATAAATATAGCACAATGATACATTTGTCACGTCTAAACAACAGTTGGTTGCTTTGATTCTCGTAGCTGTGTTGCAATTTATCCTCTCTTGCCTGTGTAAATTGAGTATCAAAATCACTTGCCCCTTTTCACATACTATTTATTTATTTTTTCCAGGCTGGTGGTTTTGATTACCTTTCTAGGCATTTTGTCAATATTGTCTCGCACTTGTCTACCTTGGTTCCTAAAGCTGATGATAAGCCTATCATCACAGGTGAGGAATTCTGATCAAATGATAATTCCCCTTAAATGTCATAGTCTATGTTGTAACATAGTTTTGACTGAAAATATGTGCAGACCAATGAACTTTATCAATTGGCTTCAGTGGCGTTCTGTTTACTTGTTGCTTGGGTTTGCCTCTCTTCCCTATTCTAAACTAGTATCTGCATTCCTGCATTTTATTTTACAGAATCTTGTTCATCTCACTTTATGTGCATAATTGCCAAAGATGTCTATATTTTTCCTTATAATTTATATTTTATGCTATCCCAATGTTCTAATTATTTGTTGATAAAGGGCACAATAACAGTTTAGGTTGTTTCATCTTAGATGGTTACCGTTCAAAGCATACATAAATAAAATATGGAATTTTGTGTTGTTCAGTGTAGCGATAAGCTCGGTCTAAGCCTTGAACTGGGTTCCTTTGCTGCTGGAGTGATGATATCTACAACTGATCTTGCTCAACATACACTTGAACAAGTAAGATACTTCTATTGTTTTTTCTGTATCAAAATTAGCTAGGTGCCTGGTGATTTAAGCATGCCTTCTTACTATAATTACAAGTTTCACATTTCCTAGCATATTTATTTACTGGTTTTTGGTGAAGAATCTCTCATTAAGGTTTTAAGCTTTGTTGTCATGGAAATATTCTTGATAAAAAAAGATGAAAGTCGTTGTCATGGAAATATTGTACTTAAGATCACAAATTTATTTATGTGGATAGGATTCATGGAACTTCCAAAAAACTAGGGGAAATGCATAGAAACCTTATGAAAGTTTAAGAACGGCATTGAATCTTGCAAAACATCGATAAAAATCTTAATGCCAAATGCTTGTTGGCAAGCAAAATGATGAGAATATGGAAAGTTCTGGGAAATTTTATTAGACAAAATATTTTAAAATCAAAATTTTGATTAACGGATTGTGTGAACTTGCTTGATGCTGACCAATATCAATCCATGAATCAACGATTTCAAATATGAGATCTATGATATAGCATAGTTATGTCTTGAATATGTATGTGATCTTGACCTTCTCATGTAGAAGTAGAGTAGATTTTTTCCAATCTACTTCCTTAAAGTGATTTAATCAACACATTATAACTTGTTGAGATGGAATTATAGAATTGATAAAGCAATGCTGTATACCAATTTTTTCAAAGTTTCTTAAATTTTTTTATTTTTTTTTTTTTTTTTATGGAACTTCAAACAAGCTTGTGGATTTTCTGCTTTTATTGGTTTCTCTAGTTAGAATCCTGACCTTAACTTGCGAAATTGTCATGAATTTTTACTCTCATATAAGGTTTACCTTTTTTTTTTTTTTTTTTGGTTTTTAGGTTGAGCCGATTCGCAACTTCTTTGCTGCTCTTTTTCTCGCCAGCATTGGGATGCTAATTCATGTTCATTTCCTTTGGAATCACGTTGACATTTTACTAGCATCTGTTATATTAGTGATCATTATAAAAACTGTTGTGGTTGCCTTAGTTGTCAAGGGATTTGGATACGGCAACAAGACTTCACTGCTTGTAAGATTTGACTAAACTAATAAACAGTTGTATACTTTGTGCATTTTGACTATTCTATATATTTTCGTTGACAGAGGGCCTTAGATTATTTTTAATGTGTAGGTTGGTATGTCTCTGGCACAAATTGGGGAATTTGCTTTTGTTCTTCTAAGTCGTGCTTCTAATCTTCATCTAGTTGAGGTTAGTGCTTCAATTTTTGCATGTTTTTGTTTTGGTTCATCCAGCTAAGCCTAAAGTAAAAGCCTGGTTTCCAAAGAAAGATAGTGATATCAAATGTGTTTATTGTCATCTAGCACTTGAGGCTCTATTCTAGGCTTGTTTGCATGTGTGCAATAGAGCCGTTAACCCCCTAATAGTTTTTTTTTTTTCCGAAAAAAAAAATATTTTATTTCAAGCAAATGACAACTCCAATTAAGCAAGTGGATATTTTTTTTAAACAAAATGTTCAAGTTTCACCTTAATATCCTAGCATTCACACTTCTTTTTATAGTGTCTCAAATGTTGAGTGGAAGTTTCCTCTTTCTGTGGTAACTGAAAGTCGCATCACTTTTGCAGGGTAAACTGTATCTACTGCTTCTCGGTACAACAGCTCTGAGTCTGGTATGTAAGCCATTTCGAACCATGTTGCAAGTTATACGATGTGAATTGCAGAGAGTTTCCTGTATTTTTTGTGGGATGCTCCTTAGTTTTTCTCTATGGTCATTTCAAGATATTTAACTATCAACATATTGAAATGAATACATGTTATCACTATTCATTTTGTAGCTTTAACCTCAGGAACATGATTGGGTTACTGCAAAATCTGATTAATAAAATTCATTTAATGAGACGCTTTTCCGTATATTAATACACGACTAATATTTTCATAGTTGTAACAATATTATCCATCTATTATTGAATAAATCGAGCTACTTTTAGTCTAGATTTCGTGGTATGCTCACAAAGCAGTTGTGCAGGTGACTACACCATTACTTTTCAAGCTGATTCCTGCTGTTGTACATCTTGGAGTGCTGTTGCGGTGGTTCACTCCCGATAGTATTAGTGAGGTAATAATCTACTTTTAACAAATATCCCTATTTCCCCATTCACCGGGGAAAAGGGTGCATTATTTTATGGTTTTGCCATGGCTAATGCGTGCCAGAGTAATAGAGTTTTTGAGGCATCTTGAATATGATTTCTCCTACCAGATTGGAATTAAAGGAGATAGCCTTCGCGCAGACAGTGCTAAGCGTATTACTTTGATGGTCCAAGGCTCTCATGATTCATGATATTAAATAAAAACATGAACCAGAAAATGCAAATTTCAGGCTTTACCTGATGGGCTTCTTATACTCTGGGGGACAGGTGCCGCCTAAGAGTGCAAAGGAAGTTGACTGAATGAACAGATTTTATTGCAAAGCTCTTCATATGTTTGCCTAGGTTATATACATGTTATATAACATGTTTCTGACCAGGCGGGTGAACGAAAATGCCAAAGCGGGACGAAGAACTGAGAGACTGCGGTAGATATGATCTATTTGCTGAGATACTTTTTAACCTTTTTGACTCCAGGCCATCTCATTACTCTGCAAGATGACCTATTTTGTGTAAAATAGCTCCTTTTTTCTTTAAATCTTTTGTTAAACAAATATAGTGTCCATTTTGTAATGTAATTCATTTCAATCTTTTTAGTTTTCCCTCATTTTGATTGGTATTTTTTTCTTCTCTTGTTGAAGTGGCAAATGCAAATATCAAACTGTCAAAATGTATCAATTCAAGTTTGTTCGCTTGTATGATACTGCGCTCTATGTACTGGATTTTGTTCCATTTCTAATAGAACCACATTTGCTGTGTTTCGTCTCTTTCAATATAGTGACTGATTGTATATTTTGCATTCGCCATAAAGAAGTGAGGATTATTAAATTCTTCCATCTTGTTATTTTTGTTTTGTGCTTTTCCCCTCTCACACGTTGGGTTTTGTTTTCCATAGGTAAAAATATTAGTAAAAATATAAAGGAATGAAAGCTGTTGCCCCATATATATATATACACACACTATATCCTGATACCCAATAAGTGTGCTCTCATTGACCCAACTAGTGTGTGTCAATAAATACCTATAATCTGCCTTATCTTTTTACATAGTATTCAAATCTCCAACCCAAAAGAAAGGGAAAGGATAAAAGGAAAATTGAAGAAGATAATCTTCCAATCCACCTCAATCGGTGTCCTATGTCTTCTAATTTTGTTTCTATTCTTGCTAGGGAATATATATATATATATATATCTATATATAAAAGTTTGTCCTACGTGTCATCCCTTAGAGGCCTTCCCTCTCCCATTATATTCTCTCCTTAATTCACTCTATCTACTTATTTCTAATTGGTTAGTGGTATATTTTATTTTATTGCTTAGTTTATTTTATTTTATTCCCCATATTTTACTTTCCTTTTATATCAAATTGAGGCTTCATTGCATAGTTTCTATTTTCATCAAACTATTTTTGATATATATATATATATATATAATCGTCTCCTATTCTGTTGTAAAATTGGATGAATTTAAATTATATGGCAGAAAGAACCGTCCAAATAAGGTAAGCAAAGAAATATAAGTTCAATTAATATGGTACTGCGTGTAATAAATATTTGAAAAATATTTCCTTCCAAAACCGTTTGTGATATATGTAGGATTTGAGGAAATATACCAAAAAATTGAGCCAAAATTTTGTATATATACATGATATTGAGATTATATATATTTGTCCATAATTTGCCTTGGCAAAAACTGAAAATAAACCCCATTCTCTTCTCTCTCTCTCTCTCTCTCTCTCTCAAGAAAAGATCAATAGGAAGCGGGAACTGTAAAATTGTCTTGGTTGAAAATGGAAAAGAAAAAGCTTCCGGCTGCTAAGAAGGCATGGAAGAGGTTCACCT
>JAESVK010000422.1:86312-123624 GCA_017140935.1 Hamamelis virginiana
AGGTGAACCTCTTCCATGCCTTCTTAGCAGCCGGAAGCTTTTTCTTTCCCATTTTCAACCAAGACAATTTTATAGTTCTCGCTTCCTATTGATCTTTTCTTTGAGAGAGAGAGAGAGAGAGATGAGAATGGGGTTTATTTTCAGTTTTTGCCAAGGAAAATTATGGACAAATATAATCTCAATATCATGTATACATACAAAATTTGGCTAAATTTTTTGGTATATTTCCTCAAATCCTACATATATCACAAACGGTTTTGGAAGGAAATTTCGAATATTGGTTTATCATATTTCAAAACTATTGGCACTCTAATATGCAGTTCTATAGGCGTCGTAAACACGAGAATAAAAAAAAGTACAGGTCAATGTGCATGAAAATCACAAGGTATTTGATTCTTAATATACAATGAAAATAATTATATTCTACCTCATTATTATGTATGACTTATTTAAAAAATTGTAATTTTTTTTTAACAGATTTATGGCAAATATTATGGACAAACAATTGGAGAAGAGTTGAATTAGTTATGCTTTATTTTATAGGATTACTTCCTCACATTTTTAATGAATCTTTATTAATTTCATAAGTTTTTACGCTAAAATGAATTTGATTTTTATGTACCGTACTTCAATAAAGAGTAAACATTATTTTTTTTTTCATTTTATTGATGTGTTGATTAATTTACTGTTTATAATTCTATTTGTGATTGCCGCACATCGCGTGTGTCAATACTAATTCTTATATATATATATATATTAATTTCTTTTCACTGAGAAAAGACCTACCAGCTCATTCATCCAAATGATTTGCTCATTTTGTTGGGCAACCTAACACCAACTTGGGAGAAAACACTTTCGGTAAGAATTTGGATACTGCATGATATGACACGACTACACACCAAGTCTTAAAAGTCTAGTATATGAATCGATATTATATATATATATAGAGAAAGAGAGAGAGAGATGATCCTTCGAGCAAATGCTGACTTTAATAAAGTTAGCAAATACTATAAGAATCATTTCAATATATATAATTTAAATACATCTCTATATATTATTTTTTGAAAATTTTACTTCAATTGTTCACAAAGAAGATAGGATAAAAAATATGTAAAAAAAAAATGGAAAAGACAGAATGAAAATTTATCATGTAGAAAAATGCCTTGTCTGACAACTAAATTTTAATATTTTTATTAATCAAATTTAGTTGATATGATAACATCATTCATCAAACAATTGCATCACTAGATTTTTCCTTACTGTAAAGAAAAAAATCTTTGCACGGTGTATCTGCAACCTGAGCTCTCCTGACAAGGGGAAAAAAAACGAAAAAATTAAGAAAATTCTATAATATATTAAGTGTTCTTTTCATGCAGAGGTGTCAATCCCACCCTTTGAATGGCATCCAGACAAGCTACAACTAGAGGATATTCACTGAAATAACTAGACAGAAAATGCCTAGAAGGCTCTATGGTTTTTTCCCCAACACATGAATAGACTGGACAGATGGAGCATGTCCTGTGCAGTTCTTTTCTGAAAAAAATTTTTGGATAGAACTTGGATCATAATCACAAATGTTGACAATTATCTTCATTTCTTCCTGGAATTTGTTTAACATGAAAGGGTGGGTTGGTAATTTCCATCATCCAAGGTAAATATATATATGAAGTTGAAAATGGATAGGGTGTAGAAGGAATTGGTCCCAATTTTTTTGGGGAAATTCTGAAAATCAAATCATGTTAAATTCACACTCTTATCATTTTTTTTTTTTTGGGTTTTTAAATAAATTAATTTATAATTAATTTGGAAAAATTAGATTTTTTTTTTTGTTGGTTAAAGGCGGAACATATTAATGGAAAAAAGAGATTTACCGAAAAATGGTGAAGTCAAACTCATATTCAGCTGATTAAGTTTTGATATTTGCCAAATAATCTCATAGGAGAGTTTAGAGTTTAAAATAAGGAAGTGAATTGTAATTCAACTATTGGTTTTAGCTGTCTTAAGGACCCAAGTAAGAGAGAAAGAAGGAATGGTTCCAATTGATTACAACCACAACAATAATTACAGGTACTAAAGAAGTGACACTTATTAGTTGAATGGTCACTATTACTTAGAAAATGATTACTAGATATTCCAAATTATTGGTATTCAAGGTGGTGAGTTATTCACAATGGTGCAAATCTTTTGGTCTCATGTCCAAAAGAATTAGACAATGCATACTTTAACACAACCACAAACCCCACACATAATGATGATGTTCGGTGCATTAATGCATTTCCTTCAAGTAATAATGCCTTAAATCAAGAATTTTTTTTTTTAGGTTAATAATGAGTACATGCAATTCGTGTGGATAATACAGTCTTATAATTATTTGTTAATAGAATAGTTGATCTTGATACTTACATCTCAAGAAACGTAAGCTTTCAAGTTCGATTTCCCTCATTAGCATAGCCATTAAGTCAAATTTAATCGATGCCAAGTAGGAGATAGCCTTACCCATGTATGAGAATTAATTATTTTTACTGTCTATCAAAATAATTTATTATTTTATCTTTTTTGATTTTATTTTTTGAAGAGGATTAGAAAGTAGTTTATGAGGGTTCTTTTTTTTTTTTTAATAAATAAAATTGTGAGCACTTGAAAATGGTATTTTAATTTTACAATGACATAGCTGTAGATATTTGAATTACATGTAGGGTCATGTTTCTATAATGAAAATAAGTAGTCCACCAACACTTTTTCACCTACTTCATACTCAAATATTCAATTGGTGGTTAGCTTTTGATTCCCACAATGTGTTTTTCTCTTTTCTCTCATCACCAAATTTGGAGGCTCACGCATTTTTTCCATATGTAGTATTGATTTCTCTTAACGCCTGTTTGGAAATTTTTAAAATTGAATTGTGTTAAGTCCACTGCCTTCCAGCTATTTATTTTACACACAATTAGTTTGAAAAAAAAAAATAGCTTAGGGGTAGGGCTATTCAACGGTCCGATTTGGGCGGTTTTACCTTAATTTTGCGACCAAATCGAAAATCTCGATTTGTATTTTTCATAAAATTAATTAAAGTATTAAACCAAATCAAACCAAACCAATAATTCCTGTTTGGTTTGGCCGGTTTCATCAGTTTTGAAATTATTTGTTTTTATATATTTTTTTTTCTATTACTTCCAGGCTTTCAACTTTCAATTTTGGGCCTTTAGCCCTATAAACTATATAGACAACCAAATTCTTGTCCCTTCAAAATGTAAAAAACTTATTTTTGGAGCTTAATTTTGGTCATTAATGAATCTTAACCGGTGTCCGTGGTTAGTAGGGTATTGCGGTCATCCGGGAAATTAGTTGAGGTGCGCGTAAGTTGGCTCGGACATCCTTGTCATCAAAAAAAATTTTGGTCATTAAACTCCTTGAAAGTCCATATTTAACTTACAGAAATATTAATTATATTATATACCTCTTAAATTTATAAAAGTATAAAATATAATCAAATACATGAAAAGATCATAAAAAAGGTAAATTGCACTGAAAGCAACAATGACAGTAATATACAACACTCATAGTGTAGAATAATTTTAAAGCCACATCAACATAATCAACATATATAAGAAAAATATATATATATATATATGTTACACCGATTTGGTCCGGGTTATATTGGTTTGAAAGTGGCCTAAATCGGGACTAAACAAAACCGATGAAAAAAAAAAAATTAAACCAACCCAAATCAAATTTGCAAAAAAACCATACTGAACCAGCCCTTTGGTTTGATTTTGTTTTGTTTTCCGATTTGGTTGGATTTTTTAACACCCCTAAACTAAGAAATAGTTTTTAAAGAAAACTGAATAGATGTAAATATAAAATTATCAAATAGTGATAATATTAAAATTTATTAAACTAATTTTTGGAGATTTTTACAGTTTCCAAACAGTGGATAGATTTTGTTTTTCTTTCTATATGTTGAAGGTGGGGTTTGGTTTTGAATTAAATTTGAATACAACAGTGTGTACAAATGGAAGGACATTGAAAAGGGTGTCAGTTTCCTACAATAATGTGTGGTGTCGGCCAAAGCATTTGCAGTGTTGGCATTAAGTAGCAAAGGGTGTTGATGGAAGAGCCTGGAAAATGTGCATTGGAGGTGTTTGTTGTTTGTCCAATGAAGAAGAAATGTTGTTATCAAGCAAAAGGGCATAAAAGGAGGGTACCCACCAGAGGCAGAGGCAGAGGCAGAGGCAGAGGCAGAGGCAAGGGCCATGCAACAACACTCCAAACAGTGGTCACTGGTCAGGTTAGTGGTCCTTGGTCCTTTCCATCATCTGCTCCAAAAACTTTTTCAAGCAATTACCAACAAATGTCATTGAATGCTAAAATTGACACGATGCAAGTTTCCTGAAAACTGACTAAAAGGTGGGTGATTCTTCACCAACTTGTGGATAACCTTCTTCACTCTTTCCTTGTAAAGTGAGCTCAGATATGTGTCAGTTTCTCAGTCACATAACTCTCTCTCTCTCTCTCTCTCTCTCATGTATTAGATATATGTGAGTTAGGATATGTGAATACTAAATTTTATACTTTAACACAAATTTTAATAACTCTTTGTAAGACATATATTTTGCAAAATCAACTGTTAAATTAAATACCTTCTCTTTCATAGTAACATTTTCCTATATGTAAATCAAACAACCTTCAAACTTCCCTTTTGGGGTCAAAATTTGCAGTTGTAGTGCTTGAAATAAGCTTTGACAAATTGGGGTCATTAGCATATATATAACACCCAATACTGAACAAAAAGTATTAGTCATTTGAAAACTCTAATGGGTCAGTTCTACTTCTGAAAATCTTCAATTACCATAAACTTCTCAATTACCGGCACGCTGCATCAGAAAATGACTAGACACCTAAAGATAATGTTCCCTTTTGGGTTCTAGTTTTTTGTATGGTCCCAAGAATTTCAAATAGTAATTTTGAGTAAACAAATTCAAAAACTGATAGAAGATTCCATTGGGTGCTCTCATGGTAAAGTTGTCAATGTACATATAGATATATATACGAGGTTATAATTTTGCTTCCTCAATGAATATACAAGTTTTGTCTTTCAAACTATGCACACATGGCCAACCAATAATTCAATGAATATATCAATGGGTAGGCCTCATCTTGCATGATGTGCCATGTCCCAAATCATATCTTCAAGATAAAAAGTGAAGAATTGATGATGCCTTCAAAAGGAAATTTAAGGTTCTGGATGCAATAAAATGCAGCCAACCAATTCAAAAATGAAAAAAAGTTAACATGGGATAAGGCTTGGATGATAGTATTGTTGAGGACAATTTTGGACAATGTAGCACTGAAAGGCAAAGGGGTAAATGTTTAAAATAGGGAAAACATGTGCTAGAATCGTATGTGTGGATAAGTAAATTTGTTTAAGGTTCACGTAAAGATGGATGCAAAAGTTCAATCCTCCACAGGAAACATGTAATTTTCAAAACAAAAGATATGGGGTAGTGCTTGATTAATGGATCCAATTAAGTTGACACCTCATTGATGGTTACAGGTAGTAAAGAAGACATGGATGTTGGTTCAAAGGTCGCTATTTCTAAAAAGTGATCATCGGATGTGACAAATTGTAGTATTTCTTCGAGTAGATGAATCCAGAGAGAGAGAGAGAGAGAGAGAGAGAGAGAGAGAGTTTAGTGTGGTAGGTACATTTCTTTCAAAGCATATAATCCTACAACATATATGTTTTCTACCACATATGTTCCTAGTAGTAGTCATAAAGAGAGACCTATAGAGGGTGGGGAGTAGGTGTATTTCTTCAGAGGCAGAGGATCTTGGATTCAGGTGTGAAAGCATTAGTTGAAAACTCCATGTATAAAAAGATATCAAACCATGTTTTTTCCCCCTTTGAATTGTCATTGAAGACTTCATAATATGCTTCTCATTCTTTGTTTCATGAGGTTTTCATATTTAATTCAAGTGAAAATTAAACAATTTTTAAATCCAAATTTAGTGAAAAGCTACAAATAATAATCTAGATGCCCACCAAGAGATCTTCTTGTCTCTTCTCCAAACCCTTTTAATGTTCTCCCAAATAGCTACAAAATAAAGGAAATGCATGAATTAATGCCATAACCAGACAGAAAGTGCTTAGAAGGTGATGGTGCATGTGGTTTCTTCACAGCTTGTGGACAAGCTTCATTTATCTCCTTCCTTATCTTTTATGATAACAGCCAAAAGCTTAGACGTACATGTGTCTGATTCTTGGTCACATAATTCACATTTGTTCTTGCTGAACTCAGAAAGTGCCTTGAAGGTGATTTTGTGATTTATGCCTTTCTGTCATTGTGTGTGTACAAATTTTTCAGTGGCAAGATAAGGTTGGTGTACGTGGTACAAGTCGTTTAATTGGGTGATTATTGGCCACATGAAAGGTGTCAATAAATAACTTGATCATAATTTCTGGCAGTAATGATTTAGTCCACATATGCTGATATAAGTTTATGTCCATGTGAAGCCCATAAATTATTGTAGGTGTGATGCATATTTTGAAAAACTGACCTACTATATATGGCAATCCAACTGTCGTTTTCTCATAAATGTCACTGAAAAAACCCATGACAGTTTTCAGCGGTTACAATTTTTCATAACCCTACTATATTTTGAAATTTTGACATTGGATCACCGTGATTTTTGGCTTGCACGACATCCATGACTACATTATCTAATACAACTATCAATTTTCCAAAATATGTATCCTACAGTAATCTATATATAGCTTTCATGTGGACATAACTTTTATCAGAATATATGGACTAGATCATTACTGCATTTTCGATCCTTACACGACACGAAACAAAACCATAATTTTTGAAATATTGTAAAAAATACTTTGAAAAGTTTATTATATATATGATTAAGACTTCTAAATGGTGTGAACATACCTAAAAACAAAAAACAAGATTTTGAATTTACAAGCCAATTAATACGAAGATTTGATTCAAAAGTCAAGAATTCGTTTGTATTCTTGTGAGAAGATAGTAGGAATTAATATCTTCACATCTTTCATATTCTTGTCTAAAAACAGGCATAAATCAATCAAAGATTTTATGATTTACATACTGATCGAGTTCCAAACTATTGAAAAGCAATTAACGTACGTGGTCCAATACAAGATGTTGAGTGTGCACGCAGAGTCTTGTCTTGTCTCTGTATATATTTAGTTACGTACATGATTTAATTATCATGCTAATGTCGATCTCATGTATATGCTTTTTATTGGACGAAAAATTTTAGTCCTTTTCTAAGGATGTGCCTGCTCAATTTTGGAGCCAACCGGAGAATGCATGTGTACTATATATACAGCTATTTTTCTCAAAATAAAATGGATGGGGAAAAGCTTGAAAATGCTTTTATATATATATATATATGTGTGTGTGTGAGATTTAGTCAGCAAATAATACAAGTCCTTGGATTCTCATTCACTTAATGGAAGATTCACAAGCCCTTGTATTCTTATTCATTTAATGGAAGATTCATTTCAAGATTCCAATCCAAAGGTTTGTGTTATTTGTTGATTTTAGTTAAAGTCAGCAAAATCCGACTAGAACATTTTTCTATATATATATATTTCTAAGAAAATCTACTAATATTTTTATTTTCTTTTCTTTTTCTCAGTGTTTCTCAGAGCGTAGCTTATTGTGGAAAACGCTAATAGAAATAAGGAACAAATTGAACTGAGATTTAAGTTTTATATATAATGCAGCCCAAGTGGCAAGTGATGATTTGATTCCAACTTTTCTTTTCCTTTCCCATATTTTCTGGACAACCAAACAAAACATTATAATAATGAAGAAATAAAAAAAAAAAAAAAAAGGAAGTAAAAGAACCTTTGTTCTCAATCATTTAAGTTTCTTTTCCACATGCAAGCTATCACTGTCAACACAGCTAGCTAGCTAGCAGTGTAAAGAACTCAAAACTTGTCACATAATGACTTGCTTAAGCCCCATTTTAAAGTAAACTGGTGGGAAGTAAAAAGGCATAATATATATACGTATTGATATTGATTGTTTCTTTCACTAATTAACTAGCGGTGGTGGTGGTGATAGCATTGTTGCCTTAACAAATACATTAATGTTTGGTATCTTTCATCTCTCTCTCTCACTCTATATATATATATATATATATATATATATATATATATAAAACATGAAGGGGAGATCACCACATGGATTTTATAATTAAGCCTTGTAGTTCAATTGACTGATTACAAAAACCCATTACAACTTGCTTGCAGTACGTAAGCCATTGGAAACAGTTGTTCCATTTTCTGGACAATTGCTAGCTACTCTATAATGGTATATAGATACCATCCATCCATAGATTGTTCATCCAAAATTAAAATAAAATAAAAACGATTCTATCGATCCTCACTGTGCTAGCTATAGTGATCGATGCCATGATCACAATTCTGTTTTCGTCCATCTGCTTGAGCTTGGGGGTGAAGTCAAAATGACTAATTTTGTGGATTGTCGTCGTTGGATAATATTTTTGTCAAATAACACTAATGGGTCCAATGAGGAGAGGACCGGGGGATGATTTAGCTTGATCTGAAGGCCTACTTGGGGCAGCAAGTGTGAGCTCTAGATTGGGTACTGAATCTGGAGAAATGAGTTTTTCTGGCATTGTTGAGAGAGAAGATTCTGGCTGCTGGGAATCCATCAATTCATATGGCCAAATGGGCATGGCATGATGGCTTGAATGTAATTGATCTTGATTGTCTAATCTGATAACTTGTTGAAAGGAATTTAGGTCCCTTAGTACTGCAGGCAAAGTGGAATCATGATAAACTTCATGGTGAGAACTTGTTGAATTGAGATAAAATTGATCAATGGAAATTTGATGATCACTTGGCTTGGAAATAGAATTGTTGTTATTGTTGCTGATGCTCATCCCAACCTGTCATGTTCAATATACCCAATAAGAAACAATAAGAATTAATCAATATTGGACGTTATGATCCTATTAGCATATATATGCTTAATTACTGTAGCTAAAATAAGCATGAAGCTAATAGATAATTGTGAGATACATATTTTGAAAAAAAAAAATCGATAATTAATCATAAATGATCAAGATATATGTATATATACTGTGTCAAAGAGGCTTGTACGCCGCTTCTTCTTGTTGAGACTGGCTTGTCTGAGAAAATATTTTTGAGCATGACTTGCAACTTGGGTTGGAGTTCTTGTGGTCACAAAGTTTCTAGAGATTCCTCTCCAGTCACCTTTTCCTAGCTTGTCCAGTCCAATTAGAAATATTCGGTGCTCCTCCTCTGTCCATGGGACTCCTAATTAATCATCCAACCATGGAAATTAACAAATATTCATGTCATGACCCAGTTGAGAATTTAAGCTAGACACCCATAAAAGAAAAATTACAAAATTCTTGACTAATTTTCCCGGGAAAGTTTTGGATGAGAAATCAGTAGCTTAAAAACAAGTTGGTGAAGAAGATGTAATAGAAACAGGCTGATATCAAATTTTTACAATGTGTGAAAACAACTAAATAAAAAAAAAAAATAGCAAGATGGATATGCTTGAATGATGAAAATATAGAAGCCAAAGTTGTAGAAACCCAAATAAAAAAATTTCTGGGATGACTTTTGGTTTTGTTGAGAAAATTTAAGGATTCAAGTATTAATTAATAAGGACGTACTGTCAATGATATAATTGGGAAAGAGAAAAAGGAAAATCACCTCATAGTTGATAATTAATACCATATATATGTTATCTTTTAGAGAGAGAGAGAGAGAGAGAGAGAGAGAGAGAGAGAGAGAGAGAGAGAAGTAAATTAAACTATCTTCTTCTGTAAAACTACTTAGTTCTAAAACAAACATAGAAAAGAAGAAGAAAAATGAAAAAGGTAAACAAAGTTATGTACAATAAAAAAGTATTAATTCATTGATACTGACCCTTCTTTCTCTCTTGTGCTTGACCCATGAGACCATCAGAGAGATAACCATTAATAGAGGCTTTTTCAGAATTTTCATCGATGGAAAGTCGTGAAGAAGACAATGAAGAAGATGGAGAAGGAGATGAGGCTAATGAAGAAGGCAAGCAATCCATGCTAAAACTCTTTTTGATGGCAAAAGAAGAAGAAGAAATGTCAAGTTGCACTCCAAAGAGCTTAAGCCCACCAACAGTAGTATTATTCCCTCCTCTGTAAGTAGTGCAGGTCCTTGAATTATGGCCTATGTTGCCACAATGTGAGCACTTTCTGCCCATTCTTACCCAGACAATACCTCTACTCCGCGGACAAACGACCGACACCCACAATACCTAAATCGAGAGAGAGAGAGAGTTTTAGAGAGAGAGAGTTTTAGAGAGGGAGAGAGAGAGAGAGCACTAATAACTGATATGTTTGGTGGTATATATGATGATGGATGAGGTGGGGTTTACGAACATGGATGCACACCAAGAATGGATGATTGGATAGACTTTGTTTATTGTTGGATATTTTTCCAACTTGGGTTTTGAAGAAAAGTAAATATATAAGAATCTCTCTCTCTCTCTCTCTCTCTCTCTCTCTCTCTCTCTCTCATAGTGTAGGGGGGACCCTTGAATTTAATTTCCTCCATGCATATATATCACGTATTTGTATGTACATACAAACAAATAAATACAGTACGAATAGTGACTTGGTGTTAATGTTCTCTCATATATAAATCATAATTAAGCATTAATCCTTGATTTACTATATAATTAAGCGGTGATCATCATCATGCACTCGATCTCACCAATATTCAAGGCCACACCATTTAGATCATCAACTGCTCACCCATGTGAAAGACAGTAGCCCTAGATGGTAAAGTACACAACTGTAACACAATATCTATAGCTTGCATGCATGTATGAATATACTATAAGCTTTCTCGTTTATTATTTAAGTCAAACTGGTACATATACGGTAGATCCATCTCGGCCGTCCGTGACATGCGTGTGTATGCACGTGCATGCACATGTATGCCACAGACGGCCATGATCATATATCGCATTTGCGGTAGATACCGCACCTCATCATTGTTTTGTGTATATATATATATATATATATATAGAGAGAGAGAGAGAGAGAGAGAGAGAGAGAGAGAGAGAGAGAGGATCCTCCAATGTTATGGAGGTGGGTAGTTAGATGACTTAAGAGAAGGGAGAAGAAAATCATAGAAAATGAGAAGTTTGAAAGTTGATGTTGATCAACCAACACCACTTTCATAGGAAATTCATTAAAATTAATTGCATCCCATGTTTTCAAGACCTAAGGAGGACTCAATGTTAACATTAAACAAAACCAACCAAAAAATATTTTCTTTGAATGTTTCAATTCTTAAATTCTTTGTTAGTTCCACCAAAATTTGAGGAACTTGGATTCTTTATTCAACAAGTCAATATGAATATTATATGCCCCCCTCAAAAAAAAAAAAAAGAAAGACAGAAATTAATCAGCTAGTCACAATATTTTCTGCAGAAGATAAAACCCCTATACTCATCTACCCCTCTCAATTTAAACAGTTTTGAATCAAAAACTAATATAGATAGATTATCACCATCGGATCGGCGGTACTTGCAAACAATCAAGATTAGCTCTATTTTTAGCATTCATTAAATATTAATCAAACCTACTTCTCTTAATTAAATTTAATCTTCCAATGCAAAAACAGCAAAGGATTAACATTAATTATTCAAATCTGTTTTGACATCTCACATATATATATATATGTATGTTAGCCAGTAACTAGCTGTAGATACCATTCATGTCATTATTAAATCCAGGACTGAATAAAAAGGAGAAGAGGATATCCCCTTTTGCCCTAATTATATTTAAATCTTAGTACATATTAATCAAAAAAGAAAGATAAAATAAATATAAATGTAGCGATCGGGTCGATATCGATATCTTCCTCTACTTACTTTTGTCTTACTTAGTGGTATTATTATCCATGGGCCAGGTTGTAATATGGATTTTTAGACAATGGATTTCGTAATCCGATGTATCTAGAAGCCAAGTTGAGGAATTCTTTTAAATTTATTTTAATTTATTTAAGTGCTTGTCTATAGTTGAAGTAGAACCACCTCCATTTATTACTCATTTTAATTATTTTATACAAGTTTGGAATTATTATAGAAAGGAATCTTCCCTCAAGGAAAAAGAGAAGGAAATGCTCTTGGGAAAAGCTTTCTTAACTTTGTTTGACTCCATTTTTATTCACTAATAATGGAAATTGGAAAGTGCTTAGGGTTAATTAATATAATATGCCACAAGTTGAGATTTGTTTACTATTTTAAGCACTCTGTTTTATATTTTTTAAGTAGATAATCCTTTGGTTTATGTCCGATGAAACATAATCATTAAAAAATTGAAATATATTTTACCACAGATATGATTCTTATAGATACATATATACAACCGATCCTGTAAGGACGTCCTTACGCTCTTACCATAAGAACACTTTCACTCAGAGACGTATTTTTGAAAAATCGACTGCTGAATTAGATAATCTTTACATGTATGTTATGTCTACCAAAAATCACAGTGATCCAATGGTAGGTTTTTAAAATACAGACATTTAAACAACTTTGATAGCATCCAATAACAAATACTATCAAAGCGTTTCATGAACTGTATTTTGAAAACCGATTATTGGATCATTGTGATTCTTAGCAGACATGATATTCATAAAAAGATTATATAATCCAACAGTCGATTTTTCAAAATATCATTCTTATGGCTTCTAGAATGGACATCCTTACAATAAGATAAGGAGGATCACTTCTGTGTGTATATATCAGTATTCATCCATCGTGAGTGGAATGAGTGGAATGATGTGTGGGTTAAAGTCGATATCTCAATAGGTAGATATCTAGGCTCGAATCTCACCATCATTGGGAAGAAGAGGGCTGCCTCCCATTGTGGAATGATGTGTGGGTTAAAGTCGATATCTCAATAATTAGATATCTAGGCTCGAATCTCACCATCACCGGAAGAAGAGGGCTGCCTCCTATTGTGTAGTTCACATGCCCAATGAATTTCATTAAAGCAAACAAGGAGTGGAGACAACTTAAAATTGATGAAGTATCAAATCTCTTCTTAGGCTATGCTATCCCCAATCAAAAACCCTGTTAAAAAAAAATAAAATAAAAAAAACACCCTATATCCCTCCTCGGATATGGTTAATCATAAAATACCTGCAACTAGGGTTAGGGTAACATGGACAAGGGACAAGATCCATTCAAAGTTTGAATACAGAAAAACGTAAAGGACGGGCTAGGCTAGCACATGGGTCACTATCAAAATTAAGGTAACCATCCACTAAAATACCCAGGAAGGTGCATAGGTCCCATATCTCATTCACATATCATATTTTATTAGAGTAATAAAGTATTCTAATACAACCAAATTATGATTACATCACAGATCATAATCCAATTTTAGAACCCACAATGTTGCAGAATGTCCAATGTACGTGCACTTTGGATCTTTTTTTTCTTTTTTTTTTTTGAAATAATTATTTAAAACTACTACCCAACTTGCAGGAGATGAACAAAAATTAATATAATTGTTACTTTATAAGATACAAAGTATTCAAATAGTCCAATCTCTTTTTGTCATGTAAAACAAATTGGATATTTTAATGGTCCATAATTCGTTTCCTAGCATAATTTCTTTTATTTGCAACGTCTCTACTTCTCTCCATATGAATGCTAACACAAATACAAGGATTTTAATTTTTAAAAAAAATATTTCAGAACTGCTACAGATTTGACAAACTCAACCAACCAGAGGTTGCTCCAGAAGGTAATCAATCATACAATACACTTCTCTACACCGGCTTGAAAATCCCATGGTTCGGCAGAATCTGCAAAGAGAGTAGGTTGAAATTGATGGTTAAAGAGTAACAATGCAAAATTGACACTACAGTAGATAAGTAATCGTACGGTAATCTACTAATTTAAACTAGATTGCTCATGGAAACTCTTCTTCTTCTTCTTCATCTCCCCCACCCCACCCGGATAAAAAAAAAAAAAAAAAAAATTAGTGTACACAAACTAACTTCTGAAAATTACAATTTTGAGACATCTAATCCTGTTCTACATTTATTGGCTTGAACTCCCAAGGACGGGCACATATACCAACTGCACTGTTGCTCGTTGATTGACAATGAGTGTACCTTGGAGATACTCCCACTAGTTCAGGAGCTGTTTGGATCATTCTCAAAAACAAAATCATATAGAGAAAATTAACAGTACTAACAGAAAAAGAAAAAAAAAAAACTTCAAATGTAAAATAGAGATGCAGAAACTTACTATGGTGTATTCCTTCAAGAGCCTGTCCAATGTCTGAACTTGCAAATTCCACGACGACTTTCTGCAAAAGAATCACGAATAGATTGCACCATGGAAGATACAGCAGGAACATGAGCTAAATCTTCATGTTGTTCCTGCCAAATTGATCCACCTTTATCAATATGTACTTTAAATGTAAGTTATTCAAACAAACTGGGGAAAAAAAGAAGAAGAAAGAAAGAAAGAATTGCAATACCACTTCAGCAAGACGATCTTCAATGCCCCCGGAATTGGAATCAATGGGCATGAATATCTTTTGGTAAGCTGTTCTCAGGCTCTTGATCTTAGATTCTTGCCAAAAAGGTTTGTACAATCACTTTCACAACATGCAATCAACTAAAAGAACTGATATGCTACCACAAAAAGACTATTAATATATGTAACATGCTAACATAAGCTTCATGCTGACACAGAAATGATGAATTTAAAAGCAAAACCTATCAGGTAGGTATCGAAAGGAGCGAAAAATCACCAATATTCAACTTTCTGACTGATGTTGTGCTAAAACAAAAAATTCAAATGCAGCTTGACACATCCTCAACATGACAAACAAGAACCAAATCTTTTGCTTCTTATCACAAGTTCACCCACACACAACTAAACCCCAATTTCCACATCCGCTTGGACGGCAAAATTTAAACAAGATGCAACAGTTCAACCAGTATATGCTGTTATGGTCAGTACCACAAGAATATCATTATGGACTTTTAGTAAGTAATACTTGTTTCCAAAATTTTACTGTTAAGACAGTAAATGTTTGATTTGACAAAAGAAATTAAACAAATATTTCTAAATACTAAAATGTATTTAAAATCTAAGTTCAACAGAAAAACACCACTTTAGTAGGGACAATGATCATTGGTAACTGTTTCCTAAACCCTCTACTTGCCAAAATACAATCAACCAAAACAATCTAGCAGTTCATGGAGGTAGATCATCTTCTAAGGGCTATAAATCGATCCCTATGCAACCAGATTCCTTACTTCACAAATCATTTCTACTTTATCTCTTCTTGCAACAGTTTTTTACAGTTTTCTATGCTTAAACCCTTATGTAAATTCGATCCACATATAGTTTCTTCCTCTAGATTTTGTTTGGTCCAAATTGGACAAAGAAATACTATAACTCTTCAACCATTAAAGTCCAGCTACATGTGCTCCTATTGACAATAGACAATTATTGCAGAGAAAATTTCCACCCAATTTTTCAACAAAAGTTTTCAATGTTGACACTGAATATACATAATTTGGGGAAAGGAAAAAGACTTCCTAGAAAACAAGTTTTAGGCTTTTAGCAGACTAATTCCATTGAAACAAATGCAGGCTTCGCAAGTTTCCCTTCGCTTCACATGAAGTCTCGTAAGGATTTCATGCCACCGTATTCGCACCACAAAAATAATTGTAGCAGGCATCTAAAAGGCTGTCATTTCCTCCTCCAATAAAAAAATGAAAGATTATATATAATGAATCCTTCCATCCTTACTATAAGATTAGGGGAATGATTAAAACCAATATAATAGATTCCAACCTCTGCGACTGAGAATCCACGACGCCGAAGACCCTCCAAATTCAAACCACGAAGCTCAGCTCTTTCTCCAGCCACCATCATGTACTTTGGGACATCTTGTGAAACCTTTGAACATAAATTTAAAAAATGAAATTAAACTTGCATGCTAGCAGGATGTTTATCAATTTGAATAATTTGTTCTACTCAGGCCAAAAACATGATCTGAAGAATTGATTAAAAGGAAGGTTATGTAACAAGGGCACAATTATTGCAGTGTTGGACACCAGTGTCAAAATTCACTTAGATTTGAGGTTGCATGTAGGATGCCTCATGTCCATGTTGGAAACCAACTCCAATGTCAGTGTCCTAGTTACATAGGATGAGAGTTTACAATGACAACTTAAGGCCAGAAGTTAGAAAATCATACCACAGAACCACCACCAATGAAAGAAAAAGAGCCAACACAGCAAAATTGATGAACAACAATGCCCCCTGCAGTGTGAGCATAGTCCTACATTTAAAACACTTCTAATCAACTTTACATTAGACACACTACATCTAAAACTGAACTATATAGAACAATTTTACCTTTCCCAAATAATGAGCAAAAAATAAGGACTTACTTCCACCACAACATGGCCAGCTAGAAGAGTATTATTTGCAAAAATATTGTTGTTGCCGACTTTGCAGTCATGGGCAATATGACAAGAGCCCATGATAAGATTGTTATCACCAATAACCTGATTATATAGTGCTATTTAGAATATGAAAAAAAGACTAAACTTGATATAAAAAATTTGAACTTCGAAAAAGAAAAAGAAATCAGCCATGTTCCAAATACCGTTCTGTGACTCGACTTTGAAGACCGATGGATAGAGGCATGTTCTCTGATCTCATTGTTGTCACCAACATCAAGGAAACATGCATCCCCTGGCTAAAACCACAGACAAATAAATTATCTTGTCACCAAAACAGCAACACATACTAAAAACCAGTAATGAAAAACTGTAGATTGTTGTGGCAAGGATACGTGTGTGCGCGAGCGCGCGCACGTAAGGTGTAATAGTACTACTAACAAATATGGTGACGACGATGATGAATTGATGATAATGGTACTCAAAAGGTATTTAAAAAACAAAACAAAAAAAAACAGGGGACTTGCACGGACCACTTACCATACAAACCTGGATCTTCATTACGAACAAAATAGACTAAGAGTTCTTCAAAGAGGAAGAAGTAGACACACACACAGACAGTGAAAAGGTTATATAAATGGATATGATACTGTTAAGTTTCCAACATAAAAGCCTAAGCGTGTAGGTGGAGGGCCCAATACAGGTATATGAAGCCATAGCAAGCCTTTTATTTAGGCAATGTGGGATAGAGTGGATTTTATTCTTCTCACGTGTAAGCTTGTTTGGGCCTTGTCACGTGGATAGCCAATGCTCTGATACCATGTTAAGTTTCCAACCTAAAAGCCTAAGCTTTTAGGTGGAGGGCCCAATACAGTATATGAAGCCATACATAGAGTGGATTCTATTCTTCTACAGATACCTTATACTACTATCCTCCGGTAAATTCAATATAAATTGTGCCCATTCCTCAAGGGATTTTTTTAAAGTCTAATTAAAGGGAACTAAGCCTTTTCTCGTATCCAGCAAAATCAAAGATGCGAAACCCTTCTATAAGGTTACTTTTATTTTTTCTCATTACAATGTTAATTATTGTAGAGAAACATTGAAGCTCAGCATAAAATTGTCTACCCAATCTCTTGAAGGATTGAGTTATTCAAACAAAGTCACAAAATTTAAATGTAACCAGAGTTAATCTTCTGAACAAGAAAACAAAAAACATTATTAGTCAACTTTGAAATTGTTTGACAATTACACAAGACAATGCTCCAAGAGGTGAAACCCAAATATAATAGTAAAGGATAACATTTTGCATCGATTGAAGCAAAATCATCTGAAGGGATTTTCATAAGAAAGAGCCAAGCAAAAGCACTATAGCTTAAATTTCCAGCACCAGCAATGCTATCTAAATTTCTCTAATTCTACTGGGGTTGTTGTAAAGTATTATACATTCAAAGGTCCACCAAATCCGCCTTGTGCCCCATAAAAGAAGACAACAATGAACAGCATGCGCACAGAAAAAGGAAAAAGGAAAAAAAAAAAAAAGACAAATCCTGATGTGTTAATGATCAACAGAACTTGCTCAAACAAAAAGGTAATATGAGAGAGGACAGGCATTGTTCAGTTGCAATAGAAATAGGATTTCCTGAAAACACCATCACCATTCTGTCATTTAGCATTGAAAAAGTATACAGCAACTCTATATCAGACGTCATTAAAACACAATCAGGTGTGAGTGTGTGACTTTCCAACCCTAAGGCTCCATTTAATTCTTAGAAAGAATGAAGTGAATATAAAGACAATACTTAAAAATGACTCTCTTTCTTCAACATTTTAAGCATTTTCCTTTCAATTTCTTTATTCTTTCCATAAATTAAATGAAGAGCAATGCAAAGTTAGAACTAAAACCGATTGTCATGCATCCAATAAGCATCACTTCCATAAATGATAATCATATGATACATAGAATCGGCAATGAGTTCTATCAGTGCAGCGAGTCAAGTTAATAATATAAATTGGCATACCAGCATATATCTAATTATTCATCAAATACTAAAATATCTCAGTTCATATCAATATCAATTGTAAACTAACCTTGTATTTCATGTCTTGGCATTTAACACCAACAACGGCATGATGCCCTATTATGTTATTGAATCCAATAACAGTATGCCCAGGAAGATCATCACCAACTACAGCACCACTGCCTGACAAAATTTAGCATTTACACATAATTACATCAAGAAGAGCAATACATGTCTCCAACAATTTACCATAAAGGATAAAACCAAGATTTTAACTCACGTCATCAGAATGCAACGGTCCCCCAGTTCAGTATTTCCAAAAATATGGCTTCCTGGGTATAGTTGACAACCATTCCCAAGCTTCACAGAAGATCCAATGGTACAAAATGGACCGATTGAAACACCCTGAAAACTAAACATAAGTTTTCCAACCTCTACAAAGCATTAGAACAGTCTCAATTACTCAGTTCAATAGAATTCCACTTTCTGATTCATTCCACAATATGTAATTCCCATCATATCAACATTGTTTCAATCTAATTTAACAAAGTAGAAGCATCCCGAGTAAACAATAAGTCAGCTCAATCCAAAGTTTGATTTTGACTATAATTTGCTCAGGTTTCGATAACCCAAGTGCTACCAAAAATAGATTATTCAACAAACACAGATTACAACAAGTAGCAAAACATAAACCATAATTTTTTGAAAATTCAGTCATAGTAAAAGCAAAATAACTTAAATAAAATGTAGAAAGTTCTTTGAAGACACAACAAAAAGGGGCCATTGTTTTAGTACTTTTTTGCTTCACTTACACAAGAACAGCATCAACCGTTCTTTAAACAAATGTTACTCACAACAGACACTATACGCTAATTAACTTTAATACCATTTTGACTATAAAAACATCAAAAACCAAATTTAAATTAAAGATAAATTGAATTTGAAAGATGAATTAATATGTCAAGCGCTCAATAATTAAAGAAGAAAAAGAAACGCAGCTTATACAGAACCAAAAGAAGCACCTGACCAATAACGGCATTGGGGTGAACAACTGCAGTGGGGTGAATGAAACTAGGGTTTGTACCAACTGAAGCATCAACTTCCCTCTCGTCCGAAACATCTGCAAAATCACAATTTGACACGATAAGTTAAATATACAAATTTATGCGTCTCTGTGTGTGTGTGTGTGTAAATAATAGAGAGTGAGAGAGAAAGAGAGAGAGAGAGAGCGCTACAGGTGAGAGTTCTGGAGAATCGTTGTAGAGTGAGAGTGGAGAGAGCGGATGAGAGTGGCTTGCGAACTTTGAGGACTGTAAACATGGTACCGCAGAGATGGGTGTTCTCGACTTCACTGACACTGCTCGTGTAGTCGTGTTGAGAAATTTCGTTTACCTTATACTATCTATAGCTGTGCGTTTGCACTCTTTGACAGTCAGCGTGTTTGGATCGCGGGAAAGAAAAATGGGAGGGAATAGAGAGGAAGATAATAGAGTTCTGGAATTACTTTCGTTACTCTTGAAAGTGAAATTTCAAGAAATTTTTATTTTTGAAAGCAAAAAAAAGTACTTTTACTAAAGAGATTCAAAATTTCGCTTTAAATTGGGCTTTGTCTCTATTTAATTTGAAGTTTGCCTAATCTCCTATGTTATATTGAATCTATAAATTCCCTAATTCAAAATAACTTTTTAGTATATGTTAATGGCCTTGAAGGCTCATTACATTTTTTTTTTTTTTTTCCATTCCAAAAATGTTAAAAAAGTGAAATGATCCAGTCAGCTACTGTTAACTTAGATCGGTGACTTAAATTTAAATCAGTTAAGACTTATGGCCATTGGATCATTTCATGAATGAAGACTTTTTTAAGTGATGAGATAATTTAACGGCCATAAGTGCATTAGCTGACTAATTCATTACTCATCAGAAGCTTTTTCACTATCTCCACCTTACCTATACCTGATATGTTCATCGTATTATTTGCTACATCATTTAATTTTATCAAAATGATAACTAATACAATATATCATTTTTAATAATAATACTCTTGTCTTTTTCTCATAAAAGATCCCACAACTCTCATCAAGAGAATCCACCTTAAAATGGATAGAAATAATGTGGAACCCAAAACGCTCAAATTGGAAGAAGAAAAGATATGAGAGTAGAATGTCATTTACTATCACTTCCATTAACCCAACCCCCTCACTTTTCTAAACCCAATAAAAGAAGATTACAAGCTTTCAAATCTTTATTGTCCCATTATATACAAGATGTAAACATGTGTGGGATGATGCTACCATAGTTGTTTTAACCTAAAAGTAACTTGTAATTATTATGGAGGGATTCAAATCCCATCTTAAATGTAAATATTAAAATTTAATTAAAACAATAAAAAAAAAAGAGTTCTTGGATGTTTACAAAAGGTCTTCACATAAGGCCCTCTTCATTTGCTCTCTCCAAATTGAGCTGCTCTTTGCACTCTGTAGGAGAGCTTCTTACTAAACCCTTCTGCTGCAATCATTCAAGATTGGACCCCACCGTTATGTTGATGCTGCTGCTGTTGCTGCTTCTGCTGTTTTGGCCACATTCTTGGACTGCAGTGTTCCACATCACGCCCAGAGGTTGACGTGTAATAGGTTGAGTTCATGACAATGTCACCCTCCAACATTCGAAGCACCTATCAAAAAGAATGGAAAACAAGAAACGAGGGAACAACGAAGAACTAACCTTAAGTAACTTTGATAAAATGTTAAGGATGCCCCAAGGAATCATTTTTTAGAAGCATAATTTGAAGGCGATTCAAAATTATAATAGGCTCATCTAGTACTGTCAAAAGGTCAAACCAGGTTCGAGGATCTACCATACCTTCTTTTCAGGCATGAGGCTAATACTTCTTAATAATAGAAGAGTGGTTATCTTGATGGTCAAAGTAATTGTAGTTAAAAAACAATGGCGCATTTTTGGATCCAACTTTGAGAGGTAATAACCAATTACCGCCCAGGAGTTTCTTCTCCTCATGAAGACTACAAATGGCTGCAAGAGTAAGTTCCAGCAGCCTTTTTCGGACTTAATACATTCACATTTCCCATAAACCACAGCTCTGATTAATAAAAGGGTAATATATAATGCTTGGGAACATTATTTCTTGGAAGAACTTTTGCAGCCAGTAACTGCTTCAAAAAAACACATCTTACAGTGATGCCCAAGCAAACTGTAACATCTACCAAAGAATATTGTAAAACAGGTCTCATAATCACTAAGCAGAATGCATAATTAACTCTAGCAGCCATCAGCAACCATTCATCGATCTTTCCACACACATCCTTTGGTTCCATACAATTGTTGTGATATGGTACAATTTCAACAGATGCAAAGCTAACTAGTGCTATAACACGTTAAAAAAGTTGATACTGACACAGTTTTGAAAAAACATGATGATGGTCCAAAAGGCCAAAACTACAAGGAGCAAAGTGGGTGACATACATTGGAAGTCCAAACTCATTGGCAAGAAGTGAACTGTAGGGAAAGAATCTTCTCAATAATTTGGATATGATAAGCAGAAGAAATGATCTATAAATTACTTAAAAAGTTCTGAAACGTGTTCAAATTATCCAACCTGAGACATGCGGGGCCTTGAATGAGGATCTTTCCGGATGCACAAGGAGGCACAATGCAACATGTTATAAACCTCTTGCTCTGAGAAGCAATTCCTTAAGCATGGGTCAACCAGTTTGCCAATAGCACATTCTTTTAGCAAAGGGCGTGCCTGCCCCATATTTGAAAGTTGAGATATGAGAAACAACCAAGAATAAAATTTAGATTAAATGTAAAATAACCCCAGAAGGACAAGACAAACGGAAGGACACTTCATTGCCTTGCTTAAAAAACAGCAATAAGATGATTTTTCTATCATATTTAGATGAACAGATGAACTTCCAGCCCCATCTAATATTGCCACACACAGAAAACTAGAGTTGTCTAATGCATACCCATTCAGTGAGGCACTGCTGGCCCTTGGGCCGGTTTATATCTACAGCTTTCCGTCCTGTAATGAGCTCCACCAATACTACCCCAAAGGAATAGACATCAGCTTTTTCTGTGATTTGGCCACTTTGAGCATATTCTGGAGCCAAGTATCTGCATGAAGGCAGGGTTGCTGATTTACATTTCCATCATTTGCAGACAAGTTGATAAAAAGCAACAAGTGTTCTCTAGGTTTACCCAAATGTTCCAATTACTCTTGTTTCTACTCCCATTTCTCCATCCGGCTGCCACCTTGCCAATCCAAAATCTCCAACCTAAAAATTAGAGTAGGAGTCAGATCCCATATGTCCTATTGACACAAATAAGCAACAAAAGTTTATGTTTCATGTAATTTTAAATAAACACAGAAAGGTAAGATATCCACACACAAACTTGTGGATGCATCAAGGACGAAATATAGCTAGTAGCCTGGTACTAACAATGAATTAGTCAGTCTAGTCAAATGGCACGGGCTTGACTTTGGAAGAATAGCCCTCTATTGCATGATGGAGTCCTACATATGGTCATCCATTAAGCATCCATATACATTATTCTTAATATCCAACAGAAGAAACGGGGTTATAACAGCTTATTTCTCACTCAAATCTCTGGAAAAGGAGTTATTAAAAAAAATTTGTTCATATTTAGAAATTATCATGATGAATTTGCACATAAGTGTGTAGCAGAACTACTCACTATTAACAAAAATGAGATGTTTTTCACAAGATCTCTCTATTTGAAGATACTCTTATTACAAAAGGTTGTTTAATCTACAACATGTGATATTTTAATAACAGCTTATTTCTCACTCAAATCTCTGGAAAAAGGGTTATTAAAAAAATTTGTTCATATTTAGAAATTATCGTGTTGAATTTGCACATAAGTGTGTAGCACGACTTCTCACTATTAACAAATGTGAGATGTTTTTCACAAGATTTCTCTATATGAAGATACTCTTATTACAAAAGTTTATTTAATGTTTTTCCAGAGACATGGAGAGATTTATAACTCAAATTCTAAAAGAAAAAAAGGAAAAAACAAAACAAAAAGAACAACGGCATTCTTTGGAAAAAGGTCAGAGGAAGTAATAATATAATCATGAAAAGTCCTTCATATATTTAAACTGTTAAAACAGGGAGAGTAAATGAATGGCATACTAATGGTTCAAAATCATGGGTGAGTAGGATATTGTTAGGCCGCATATCACGATGGACAATACAACCCACTCTACATTCTTCATGAAGGTATCTCAACCCTCGAGCAGCTCCAACAGCAATTTTTTGTCGTGCAGACCATTCTAACGATTGTTGATTTCGTCCTGCAAAATTACAAGACCACACTTAACTAACTTGAATCAACTTGACCACAAAAAGTGACTACATCATTAACTTCTATGTAGCAAGCCATCAAAATATAATATCCACCCTCAAACTGGGTCAAATGACTTATTATCAGCAAGTTTTGACAACACAAATGTTCTTGTAAATTTTTCGTACTCATGCCACAAGGGTACACATTACAAAAGGATATGGTTTTTAGAATAAATAACACAACATGGTCATATTGACAATCCCAAATAAAATGGACAACACTTAGAAGATGATGATGATGACAATGATCCAACTAAAAAGAAGGTTCCACGATGACATAAAGGCCATGAACTTTGTTTGAAATTCTGGTCATTGTAGGTCAATTGATCTACTAATGATTCAAATTAGTTAATTTAAAAAGTAATAGAGAGTGCAATAATAATCCTAAAGTAAATAGGAGAATCGCCCCTGATGACACTTGCTATTTAACTCCATAAGAAGTGCATTCAAATTATTGCAATATATAGGAACTACAACACAGATAGCAGCAGAAGGAAATTTACCATAAAGATGAGAGTCCAAAGACCCATTGCATATATATTCATAAACCAGTAACCTTCTTCCATCCTCCACACAGAACCCAATCAGCATCACGACATTACGGTGCTGTGCACAGCTTAAAACCTCCACTTCCGAGAAAAATTCAAGATCACCCTGAGAACTGGCCAATTTATGTTGCTTGACAGCAATTACCTGGCCATCTGGTAAGACCCCTCGGTGTACAGAGCCAAATCCACCTTCGGCTAAGAAATTTGTTTGTGCAAATCCACATGTAGCAAGCTCCAGTTCAGCATAGGTGAACCACCTTGGGGGTTTTCCAAATACGGGTGCCTTGTGCTGACATATTGAACATAACGGAGGGGAGCAGGAAGGTGCATTTCTGGACAATGAAATTGCTTCTCTCACAGTTTTGCCCAAGTCTTGATTTGGCCAATAATTCAAAACTCCTATTTCAGGTTCTTGACCAAGTTTAGGGAATCTTTCCAGCAAAGCTTCGGATGTGGAAATGAGAGCTTTGCCATTGGGACTCTGTGATTCTTCCTCCAAATATTTTGACAATTCACCACCAGAGCTGAGAATATCGCCCAGCCATGGCTGGAAACATAAACTCGTTGAAGGAGGACTCAGATCTTCGCTGTCTGTGTCGGAGTTAGATTCATCCAGATTCCAGTTTACTTCAGTAATAAATGAACACTCTTTCTTCAGATCCCCATATATCCCAGATAGGAAAAACGGTGAAGCCCCTGGGTCTGAGCTTGATATCGATGATGTTCCAACATCTGTTGCAGTTAATGGTGTCCCTTGGTCTGGACTACTCGTCGGAGTTACAGGAGGCACCCGAATAGTATTCGCCATATCAAGCTTGGTTTTCAGATATTTTGCAGATGATTCAACTCTAAACGACCATGGAACAGCCCCTTCAGACTCCATATTTGGTGACACAGCCAAATTCAAACGAAGAACCTTTGGCTGAGATCGTTTCATAACAACAACATTGCATTGAAGCTCTTCCATACAGCATTTCCTCTCATGTTTTAGTCGTCTGTTCAGAAATGAAGAACGACAATTTATTGGACAACCAGAAATTGAAGTAGAAGAAACCCATATGCTAAATCAAAAGTTTCGAATATCAAGAATTTTTTATAATAACAAACTCAATTTTGTGAAATCAAACTGTTGTGTCTAAAATGAATGCCTTTAAAGCAATAAACAGATTCCACACTACGTTGAGCAAAAAAACAAAGTTTGTATTATCTTCATTACTTATCCAATATAACCCAGTTTGATTGAGCTCTCCTGGCTTCTGCAGCCACTACTCCACATGGTGAACCAGAAACTATTTTTATCTTGACTTTAATCTGTGGAGAAGAATTGTGAAAAGGGAAGCACTCAATACTAGACAGGAGGCATGTAAAAACTAGAGGTCAAAAAACAAATTAGTGCACTAACCTTGTTTGGGTCACATACATCATGGAGTTCACGCATCATTTGGGAGCACAAATCCGCAATAACCGCTTTCTGATCTGAACTAGTTCCTGAGTGAGACCACCGGGCAGCATTGGTGCAATCACTCGTAAATCTTGAAAACCCCCATCGTCTTTTACCTGAAAATGTATACAGTTCTCATCAGTCATCAACATCAATCACCCTATAGTCACTAAAACAGGACAGAGAAATGTGAAAAAGAAAGACCAGACACCAACACACTTAGAAACTACAATTTGAAATTTGCAACCAAACATGTATAACCAAATTCAATAGGTCCTTTCAATAATGTTCATAACCTATTTAGGCATATCAGTAAAAAGTTGGACGTCCATTAAAAAAAAAAAAAAAAAGTTGACTAATTTTGACCAAAGGAGTGACATATATAGAAGATAAATTGCGCGCAAATATTTCTTTTATCTGGGGGTGGTATTAGCACAAACACAATTAATGCCACTGTGATTGGGTGTTTCAGCTGGCCATCCAAAAACTCAGTTAAGCTTGCAATAAACTACTATATCTCAACCATTAAAGAACAAAATTTCAAAGAAGGTCATACCATTTCTCGTTTTCAGGAGGCATTACAGCTAGAAACACTGTAGCATTATCTGTATAAAAGGTTTTTCAAAAAAAAAAAAAAAAATACTGGCCAAGAACTTCTAATCTTCCAATATGCAAATGGGAATACAGGAACTTGGATTAAAAGAACCAAGAATACTGACACAATAGAGCATTATCAACTCAAGAAGAGTTTTCAAACAAAATTAAGCCATGAATAAAACAGAGGCATGAACATAATAATCCTATAAGCATATTGCATATATATACATACATATGTACAAAATTAACAGGTATAAATGAAAATGGAAAAAGGTACCAAAGCTGTGAGAGGAGATGACCACCAAAAGCTTAATGCAATCCCCAGGTTGAACAACATGAGTCAAAGCCCACACCAAAGGGGTTCTTCTTATTTCCTTAGATGCTTTAACACCCACCACAACAACTTTCTCACCCACCTCCAATAATCCCTTCTCCTTCTCACTCTTCTCTCTCAGATTCATCCCACCAACAGAACTCAAACCCCCCACACCACACTCATGACTCAACAAACCCCATCCATGGCTCAAAACCCATCACACAGAAACACCAAAGACATTGCAAAAAGCCATGTGAAAAAAGTAGAAGACGACGAAAACTTCAAAGACACTTTTTATTTATTAACTGACCCAGTTTCTTTTTCTTTTGAAATGTCACGCGACACACGAAACTGAGAGAGTAGTTTAGCTTCTTTTCATGCCAAATGCAAGGAGCAAAGCATAAGAAATACAAAATGTATGTGGGAAAATTAACGCACTGTTCCAGATGAGGGTCTTCGTCATTTCTGTTCCCTGCGTTCACATAATTACAGCGGAAAGCGCCAGCAGATAGATTATATTTATATATTTGTATTTATGCATGATGGAAGAAAGCGAAAGCAAAGAACAAAAGGGAAGATACGGTTTCCAGTAACGACACATACTGATCCCCAAACGTTTAAGACCAAACAGATCGACGGTGGAAGAGCTCTCTATTTTCATCTCTTTCTCTTGTTCTTTCCATCACTTCTCATAAATTTAGCACAGTGCAAGTTGAGAGAAAATTATAATTAAAATTAAATCAAAACAATTCGGCTAAAATGACAGAATATTATTATTTTTAAAATTGAAAATGCAGAAAATTTTGCGAAATTGGATTTCCATGCGGACACAAAATTGGTTGCAGACCCTACTCTAGAGTAACGTTCGTTTTTGTATCTATACAAAAGTTCTGTCAATAATATCCCTAACAGTGAAAAATTATTCAATATGCCGGTTATATATAACCTTCTAAACACATAACACGTATCATATAATAGTGTTATGTGTCTAGGAGTTATATATAACCAGCACACCGAGAAATAAATTAAAAAAATATAGTTGGTTGCTTAAGTCCCGGACATAAATCAGTCAGAGCGGTAGTAAATAGGAAGTTGTGCAATTACTTGGACTTGGTTGTTAAATTAAAAAGTTTGATTCGTGGGTGAAAAATAATATTGGATTTAGCATGTTTATCTTAGGAACCAATTTTGAGCAAGTAGATTTTGAACAAGCTTTGCATCGTGCTGACAGTGAATTAATTTAGTTTGATTATTTAACCTATTAGTAAATTTATCGAGCATATTGTAACAATCCATTCAAGCTTAACTTGATAAATTAACAAACGCATAAATAGTAAAATTGAAGTCAACTTAATTTGATATTTGTTCATCGTTTTTATAGCTAAAATGATTTTGGGTAAAATTAGGCACCGTTTGGATTTGTTTTTTATAAATATTTATTTGCTTTTTAAAAAATTTGCAATATGTTATTTCTTAGAAAAAATTTTAAAAAGCAAAATAAGTACTTATAATACTTTATAAAAAGCAAATTAGACAATATTCTTCAAATAAAAATTGATTGGACTGATTATATCAGCTAGAATAAACAAAACCAAACATAGCCTTAGATTATTGATTAGTTTGAGGAGGCCCCTCCAAAATTCTAAAATAAAGTGAGCATATTTATCAAATGATTATTGCTTCTTGAAGCCGCTTAATTATTTTAATTTATCCACTTTCAAAAAATGATTTCCATTGCAACAAGTGGAGTTTTATTAGAAGGCTTGAACTAATGGACATTTTAATTAATTGTAATAATCTATGGACCATACCAAAAGGTTAGGAATGACCTAAAACCTAGGGTCATGGATCCCACCCCAAACTCAATAATGCACTTCCCATTTGACCTATTTGATGGTTTGAGGAACAAGGGGGGCCTTCCCTAATTTTGTTCTGTTAGGAAGTGTGACCTAAAGGTGACATGAAGACAATGGCATCTTTATTAAAGTCATGGAGTAACTATGACTTTAATTCCTCCCATGTTAGTTATTCATGGCTTAGTTTGGCATTGGTCATGATTCCGAACTTTTAAAACTGTTTTTGTCTTAGTTTAAAAAATTAAAATGAAAATATAAATATTCAGAATGATATGATATGATTGAAATGAAAATATCAATATCTATGATGATATGATGTGACATTGTAACACCCCATACAGGGTAACCCCTATGCGGAAATGATACTATAACATAAAACATCTAACACTCATCTTTGGATAATTCCAATACAAATTTAAGAGTTTTATAAAATACATAAAGTGCGGAAAATACTACATTCCAAAATATAAAGACAACAATGAGTACTAGTATATCATGTGAGTACAGTCCCGTAATGTACTCAAATTATTCTCAAACTCTAAATGAGTATTCACAGAGAGTAACACTGTCAGATCCATCCTCATAACTTCCCAATTTTCTCTTCCAAGTTACTGACTCGTTGATCCTGTGGGGGGGAAAAAAATAAACGGGGTGAGCAAAAACCACTATTGCTCAGTAAGGTTCGTAAACCTCAAATATTACATGATGCTTTTAAAAGAAACATCAGGATTTTTAAATCCATCAACAAATCTCATCATCAATTAAACATCACATATAATATCCTTATTCATTGATATATTGCAGGATATATTCATCTCATTTTTATAAAAATAATCATGCTTTATGCATATGACAGATATACAATGCAATGCTCATGCAATTATGTCTGCCATCTTCTCTGTCCTGTCTTTCTTACCAAACGGATATCAGTACTTCAAATAGCAACCTTATTTTTAGGATTTACTATTTCATCATAACAGATGGCTACCTTATTTTTAAGGTACTCAACCATCTTACCACAACAGCATCCCCGCCTTTTTAGGATGTATATCACCCAGTCCCCGCCTTTTTAGGACCTACCGCGATTGTCACTCATTGACAAGAGGGTTTACGTACTGTTTTTAGCAAGGGTGATATATTAGTGCACTAACTGTTTCCAGGATCTTTTGTCCATCGGTGGTATCTCACTTCCTCAGTTACATAATTTATCACAAATGCATATGATTTTCTATGCAATATACCTCACATGTAACTGTGTCTCATGCCAGATGCAATTATTTCATGCAATACATATGGCATACATCTTATATCAATACTTCATGTATTACATTTTATGCATACATTTCATAGTATATCTGCTCATATATTTCATTTCAACAGTTATATCAATGATATACATATGAATCAACTTGAGCCACTACCTGTAACTGTGCCTTTGTAATTCTCCATACTTCTCCAAATAACAATATTTCTCGTTTTGCTTGTATGCACAACATACATACCCATACACGTATGTCTACATAACAAGCTCACGGTTTTATTTTCACAAATACATTGTTACTAGGAGATGTAAGGAATTTACTTAAAAGTCCAGTCACTTTCTTTCCAATACAACCACGTTGCCATATGCCAATTTATTTTGCAATTAGTATGGCAAATATCACATGCATATATTTTATGCATCATAAATAACATGCGCCATATACATTATGTTATTCATAATAAACAATAACAGCATGTTATAATCTTTATTATTATCTTATACTTGATTTTAAAAGAATCAAGATAATCACATCACCATTCGTAATATATATCATTACTGAATATAGGTCAACACAGTTCCCTAAGCAATATATTCATTCTCAGGGGTTTACCTTAAGTCCACAGTATCCATTTTTTTCCAGATATCTCAACTAATTTGTATAAATACCCTTAGGTATCTAAAGAAATACTTCAATTCAATATTATCACTCAATTGAATTATCAACATCATTGACATATATATAATATTTATATATATCCCATAAAATAAAACCATTTTCCTGTCAATATTATTCATAAATTCGAAATGCTTCAAGGAAAAAGTATTTTCCTATGCTAAAATATTATTTAGCATCTCAAAACAAAAAGCTGGAAATATATATATTTGTTCAACCCAGCAATAGTATTTGAATTTTTAAAAATTCATCTCTTCGAATAAAAATGTGAAATTTTACAGGTAGAAACTAGATTCACGTATGAATACCTCCAGAAATTTTCAAGATTTTAGGATGAGTGGAACATCATCCGATTTTAAATTCAAGTTGATACACAAAAACAGTGTGATTACCTGCTGTGTAACAGCCCTTTCTAAAATCAAAGAAAAATAGTAAATCACATCATTTATTCATAAAATTTTTATTGAAAACAAATTTAGAAGTTAGAAAATTATTCCAACAAACCTTGCTCAAAAACGATTTTTCTACATTTAATTAGAATTTCTATACTAAAACTGTTATGAATTGAAATCTGAAAAATTCAACGTATATGAACTTTAATTTTTCAACCTCAAGCCAAATTCATTTTTGCATGAATTTATCAAACAAGATTTCTACTTCTAAAGAAGACAAGAAATCCTTATTTCTTTCAAACTCAACATGAAATATATAAGATAGTAGAACCCTACCTTGGTTGTGTGTGTTGAACTTCAAGTGCTTACTCCTTGCCAACTCAAAGAGTACTTCTCACTCTTTTCTTTCTCTTTCTTTCTCTAAATTCTTTCTTTCTCTACTACTTGTGTATTCATTAGCATTTGAAATGTGGTATTTATAGAGAAATGATTCATCCTCCATTCTCAAATTTATCTACCACTCTTACATTCATCCATCATTCTCATCTTCCATTCTCAAATTTATCCACCATTCTTACATTCATCCATCATTCTCATCTTCCATTCTCAAATTTATCTACCACTCTCAAATTTAGCTACCACTCTTAGATTCATCCACCATTCTTTCATTCATCCACCATTCATATATACCCACCATTCACATTTTAGATGTCACCCAAGGGTGTACATAAATTCTCATGCACCCTTCTTAATTGATGACCACATGGCACATTTCATTGCCCAATGGCAAAATGCCAAGTGTATATTTAAAATATAATAACAACAATCACATATATAAATAGATAAAATATATATATATATGCTAAAAAAAATTTTCGGGGTCTTACAGACATGCAGTACATCCAATGAATTTATAGGATGAAGATAAATGTCGTCGAAAATTTAAACTCAAACATAAAGAAGGATGCTTTCATGCCGACCTTGCCACCCATCTTATAATACATTTTTAGAATGGAGAAATCATGGGAATTGGACACATTTTTAGGTTTGCAAGTTGGAACAAGAAATTATAGCTAAGATGGAAAAGAAAATGAGTTTACTCTCTTCAATTTTACAAAAAGCACATCAATCATTATCATTAGTGAACTTATGCTCTATTTAATTTTTTTTTTTTTTTTTGCTATACAGGTATCCTATGCCAGCTTGCGCGCACCAAATTAAATCATGCACCTCGAACAAGACTTGCGTCTTGTGGTCCGTGACCCCTGATAATAGTAGCTAATGGGAGTCGAACATGGGACCAAAGGACTTGGTAAGCCCTCAGCCTTGCTTGCTCCACCACTAAGCTACCCACCCTGTGTTATGCTCTATTTAATTAGATTCGGGGAAAAAAAAATTGAAAATTACATTGAAATTGATTAACCTCTAACACATTTTTAAACTTTTTTCTTTACTCTATATATCCAAAATCCAAACAAAAGTGGTATTGGAAATTTTCTTTCAATTCATATTTGTTATTTTTATTTACTGTTTCTAACATCTAAACAGAGTTTGGGCCAAAATGGGAGGGTAATTTTTTCATGCCACAGATTAGAATAGATGCACCCATCTCAAATCTCTACTTCAAAGTTTTGTGGCCCCCTAATTATTTTAAGACTTTAACAAGTTGAAAAAAAATAAACAACAAAGTGAAGAATGGAGTAGAAAAGCACACTGAGCTTTCACTAGGGCACAGTAACAAAGGCATGCTAAGCTGGCCTTTGATCTCCAAATGAAAATTATTGAGATGCTTTTTGCCCTTTACTTCACAGCCAAGCAGGAAGCAGAATAAAGTCCACACTTTGAACCAAGGGTAGGGGCCCATTGTTAAAAATACTCCTATTTATCTTCTTCTTCATTGTTGAAAAATGAACAAAAAAAAAAGGTTTTATCTATCACTTATGTAGTCATGTGTTGTGAGGATTATGCATGTTAATCGATATATTCGGACCATTTTAAAAATAATCAAATTTCATTAACAAGCTACGTGCGATACTTATCGTAACTAAATCCACTCTCAAAAAGAATAAGATCCACCCTGATCTTGAGCTTACCTAAGTTTTAATATCTCTCATTAAAATTTATGCCCTAGTAGAGAAGTTTTTTTAGACAACAATGTCTTAATCTCAAAAGATATATATCCTGTCAGATAGGGTGTATGATTATATAATATTTTTTATTTTATCAATAAAAATTTGGCAAAATTGAACCTAAATTAGAAAGATGAAAAGTAAAGTTCTGATTGCACCAATTGAGTGGCGACATGTAGCAAACTCAAATGAGTTGGGACCATCTAATTCACACCCTTGAAGCAATCATACAACTAGGACCTATTCGGTGTTTTTTTATTTGACATGGGCAAATCGGTCCTAAATGGAAAATTTCACCCCGCTATAGAGCCGCAAAGGGCAACGGTCGCCTTCTTTACGGTGATGGAATGGGTGCGAGCGAGGAGTGTGTTGTCCTCAGGATGAAGAGGGAAGTATGTCTGCGCACCAAACACGACTCCGACTTCTCCAAATGGAAGGTTCTCTCTCTCTCTCTCTCTCTCTCTCTCTATTTTTATGGATGTGGATGGTGTTTGGATCTCTAGATTCATCATATTTTTCTTGTTTCATTTTAATTTTAAGCCATTTTCAGTTGTTAGCTTACTGGGATTTCTGGCCATTGTTGAAAGTTTGCATTTTTGCTAACCCATTTGTATTGATTTTAAGCCATTTTCAATTGTTAGCTTTCTGGGATTTCTGCCCCATTGTTGAAAATTTGTAATTCTGCTAATCCGCATATATATTATTTATTCTCTTTAGCATATCAACAAATTAGTGGGGAGTCTACTATGTGGGTATCACCGTAGTCACCAAATTTGTTTTGAAATGCAATTTCCCAAACCTTTATGGCACTGTGTGCTTCTCAAATCTTTCATACTGCGTGCAATCCCAAAGATATATTCGTACATATGACTAGCATTGAGAAGAACAGAATGTAATAACAAAATGATGTTGATCAATATCATCTTTGGTTAACATTGAGCAATAACAGTCAGCTGTAAAATTTGCTTTTACGCAGATGAAATCCCTTGAGAAGGGTTGAAATATAAACACCCAACTGGCTAACTTTCCATAATTAACTTGTAGGTTGGATCCCTGATCTGCCTACATTTGTTCTGGTTTTTTAATTTTCATTTTGGGCACATTCTATATGTTTCTATGTTCAGATTCTTGTTGGGCCTTCTGATTGGGAAGACTATTCGCTGGGGAAGGAAGGAGCAGCAAGATACCGGGTTGATAACCTCCCAACAAGTTTGGGTCCAGGGCTGTATGAGCTTGGCATCGCTGTCTCTCACACAAGTTTGGGGCGTGAAGTTGGCAAGCTTGACCCTCATCGCATAGTTGTGGTTTACCTTGGACAGGCTGAAATTGTTAGGACAAGACTCCAGAGTTATGGCCGTTCAGGAGCACATCTCCGAAATGGGCCTGATTTGTTTAAGGAGATATTTTCAAAAGGCTATTCTGTGGTGTTTAGATGGGCTCCTGTAAGTTTATGTTTTCTATACTTGGATAGCTTGAATTTGCTTCTTCAAATGTAGTTCTGCATATGTTACTTTGATTGCATTGCAAATTGTATTTTAGAAAAGGATTAATTCTATGCACTCAATATGAGTTCACAAAGCTAGATGAAAGCAGACCCTGCTTGCTCTGTACACTAAATATAAAAAAAAGTTCCAATCCTTGCAGAAAATGGAAAATAAAACAACTGAACCCCATATGAGCAGAGACCAGTTATGATGTCATTATGTCTCCATTCTGTTTTCACTTTTCAATCTCTAATATTGAATGAGATGCCATATGGATTTTTCTGTTTTCATTCTTCTGCATGTGTTGGTGCCAATGCTAGTTCTGACTTGTTCTATGCAAATAAACTTTTCAAAGAGGCGTGTTGTAAACTAATGTATGGCTACTTTGAGTAAGTTGCAGCTGAGTCACTGATGAGTTTTTTTAGCTTTGAAATTATATTTTCAGTAGATCAAGACTGCACATGAATGTGTCCTTGAAAAGCCCACTGGTGATCTGTAAAGGAAGTTATTGTTGCTTTGTATTCATTAGTTAGACTACTTTGTTTATTGTTAAATGGCATCAGTTCTTCACCAAAAAATCTGTTGAAACTTAAGCAGTGTTTGAATTCTGCAAGTACACAGTTGTGGAAAATGATTAAAAGTTTAAGTACTCTTGATTTGTTGTAAATATGATATGATCTTATTTATCAAGGAGTCAAACCAATAAGATGCTATACCAATAGCCCCCTACAGCTCAAATATAAAGTCAACTAGGATATTACATTGTCTATTATACTCCCCCATTCCTTAATTTCAGCAAGTTTGTTAATTTCTTTAAATTTTCTGTTTTAAAATTAAATATTTATGGACATTTTTTATTTGAAATTTATGCTGAATGTTTAGGATATGGTAAGTTTGTTTGAATTTGAATTGAGATTAAAGATTTCACGGAGTTCATATTATCTAAACAATGGTTTGGTTTTGGGTTTCTAAATCAAAACGGGAGCCATATACTTGCTGCTACTGATCTCTTTTATTGTGAAGATTATTGGTTGATGAAGTTGGGCATTTGCTAGATTTCAAACATTGTTGAAAGGTGTGTTTTATGTCTAAACTTGATTTATTTTCGTTTTCCAATTGATCCCGTAACAGACACGGTATATGCATTTAAAACTTCCTTATTTTTAATTTCGTTTTACAGGTATACATGAATATCTGTAAAACGAAACATATGAATGTCACCAATCCATATCCCGTTTTACAGATATATATGTACACTTGTAAAATGAAATATGATAACTAGATTTCTAAATTCAAATTTCAAATTTCGTTTTACAGATATACATGTATACATTTAAAACGAATTTTGATAAATGACTTTCTAACTTCAAAATTTAAATTTCGTTTACAGATATACATGTGTACATGTTAAACGAAACATAGAAACTGGATTTCAAACTTCAAAATTTAATTTTCGATTTCAGATATACATGCATACATGTGAAACGGAATATATGAATCACACCACTACACATTCCGTTATATGTATACATGTATATCTGAAAGTATATCACCACTATATATTTTGTTTTACATATACACATATATATACATATAATGGAATATGTTCATTTTTAGTTAGTCTTGTTGTCATTTGAAATGATTATGCACAGTGAACATATATTTGAGTTATATTAGTGTGTTCAAAGCTAAATATGTTTACTTCTTTTTTAAAATGATTTTCTTATCCGAAAATCTTGTATGGATAGCAAAATCAAAATTTGAAATTTCAAAATTATTGAAATAGAGGCAAGATTTTAGGAATTTAGATATGAATGTTTATAAAATAATTTGGCAAACATCAAATATGGAATAAATTCATGTATGGGCAATTGTGTCTTTTTACAAGCTAAAACTACGTATTCATGTATCACCTAAAACCATAAGGATCTATTGGTATAGGCATCTTATATCAGGTCCTATTGGTATGAAACCCTTTTTTTTATTCACTTTTGGCTGTCAATAAAGTTCGAGGCATGTGAGCTAGCCGAGGGGATTATTGTTTAAACTTCCAAGCACTTGCTTCACATATGCACCATGTAATTAACATGTATACACATGGGTGAGCAGATATGCTTACAGACTTGTATACAAGTGCATGAATAGACATTCTACATGTATAAATACTACATGCATCTAGGTGAATGATGCTAAATGGATATGCAATTATGTGCATGCCACATGTTTGCATAAATGGTCACATGCCTGCATGTATATTTCAAATTACTGAATTATAAGTTTTTAATTTAAACCTTTCTTGAATGTTAAAACAGATGGAAAACAAGAGGGATGCAGAGAAAACAGAAGCTCGGCTGCTTAACACATTTGACTATGCATGGAACAAAGGCAGCAATGGTCCACGTCGCCCCAATGATGTCCTACAAACACTAGATAAACTTTCTTTAAGCACTACCTGGTTTCCTAAGGTTGCCAGGAAGCTTCAAACTATCAGACAGAAGCGAGTGGGTATTAGAATCAGAGCAAGAAAGCCTCATCCGCAACAGAACGTATCCAGTGCTTGTACTGAGAAGGAGAGCAGTAGTCTCCTTCCTCAAGTTTTCAAATTTGGCAGGTCACGGCCTACGTTAATTTCAGCGAAATCACAAGTTGGTTATCAGGACTGCATGCCTA
>JAESVK010000422.1:126520-146959 GCA_017140935.1 Hamamelis virginiana
GAGGGGCGATGGTTCCTTCTCTAATTTTGAGAGAGGAAGTTCCTTCTCTAGCAATGATTTTTCTACTACGTGTGGTGCAACCAACCAAGATGGTTCTTCGTGCAGAAGGCAACCAGCTGAAGGAGGAAAACGGTGCTGGCAGCATAAAGGCATGTGGGGCAATAGTTCCTTCTCTAGTTTTGACACAGGAAGTTCACTGGGATATAGAAATGCCATTTACAATGATTATTCTAGTACGTGTGGTGCAACCAACCGAGATGGTTCTTCGTGCAGAAGGCGAACTAAAGGAGGAAATCGGTGTTGGCAGCATTAAGGCATGAGGGGAGGATAATTCCTTCTCTAGTTTGGACACAGGAAGTAATTCACTGGTATGTGGAGCTACATTACAGAATGGATCAGTGTGTATGTGGGCTCCTCTTGTTTATGGCAGGAAGATATATGTGAGTAGCATAAGGGGATGAGAGAGGCTCCACTTCCTACTACTTCTGAGAGGAAAATGCAGAAATCAGTATGTTGTGTGTCTCTCGATCTATATGCCCCCATCAAATCATGTTTAGCTTTGTGTATTGTATATTGTATATGAGTCTCCCTAGCTTTAAATAATGTCCTTTAAATAATGTTATATGGCTTGTTTTTATGACTATAATTTCAGGCATGTCTGTATATTTTAGTTTCATTTCAGCGGATGTGAACAATTAATATTCCAATTCACTGTAAAAAAATGTGATCTTGTTTAATGTATTTATTCGAGCCCAAACTCAATAACCTGAAGTTAATGAGCAAGGACACTTTTCAGGGTCACAAGCCAAAGCAAAAAGGACACAAGGGGAGAGACCATGATGGTCTTTCTTGATACTTCCACCAGATTGGACTATACTCTTGGAATCAAAGACCCATCAGCACCCATCTCTTAAGACAATTATGCCAGACAATTTTATTGTTAGTTGGATTGCTCTATGCCTCTATGTAGTTTTAAAAAAATAATATTTTTTGTATAATCAAATATATATTAGGATCTTCTAATGTGTAATTTAATTGCTGAAATCAGCCGATACCACAATCCATTGTCAGGGATTGTAATATCATAAATAAAAATGTATATGAATTTGTCTCGATATTTTTATTTCAGCTGTTAGATTGTTCTGTAAAATAATTTCAGCTATCGGATTACTTGTTAGAAGGTTCTAATATTTTTGCTCATTAGGAGCAAACCCATACTCAATTTTGTGAACAAATTCTTATTCACTGGCCAATATTTGATCAAATTTTTGGTAAAGAACGAACGGTCTATAGATTGAGAGAGAAGGAGCAAAAGTAGATCGTAGGCGCATCAATAATTCAATATTTCCCCATTTTTTTAACCAGTTAGTACAATGATTCCACGTGGTTGCAATTGAAGCTGCCACGTCACTTTTCTTATCCCTAACCCTCGTAATATACCCGAAAAAACAAGGGCAATTTTATAACTCCAGAAAAGACAATATATTTCTCGAAATTACAGAAACATTCAAGCTTGTATCAATTGCTCGCTCGGTAACCCTTCTGCTATCATGCGCCTGGACGACCATAAGTATACAGCGATGCCGGGCGGTGAACTCCGATTCCCATCTTCGCCGCCGCCGGAAGCCGTCGACGATGAGGTATGGGTCTGGACTCATATCAAAGCAGAGGCTCGCCGCGACGCCGAGTCCGAGCCTGCACTCGCGAGTTACCTCTACTCAACGATCCTCTCTCACTCGTCACTCGAACGATCCCTCTCGTTCCACCTTGGCAACAAGCTCTGCTCCTCCACTCTCCTCTCTACGCTTCTCTACGATCTCTTCCTCAATACCTTCTCCAACGATTCCTCTCTCATATCCGCCGCCGTCGCCGATCTCCGCGCCGCCCAAGTTCGTGACCCGGCCTGCGTCTCCTTTTCACACTGCCTCCTCAATTATAAAGGCTTTCTGGCGTGTCAGGTGAAAATAAATCAAATTTAGAAAATATATTGAACTGATATTGAAGGTAATTAAGGGCGTGTTTGGTTCTGTTGTAAGAAAACAATTTTCTAAAATGTGTTTTCTGAAAACGGAAAAATATTTCAAAAACATGCCATTTTTAATCTTATAAGTCGAGAATATCATTTTATATTTTGATACTTTTCACGGAAAATGGATTGGTTTCACCAAAGTGTTTTTAAAAAACTAGTTCATAAGACACTTTTTTCAATATTTTATTCCGAGAATAGGTAACTATTTTCGGAGAATGGAAACAAACGCGTCCCAATCAGTAATCGGCTGTTTAGCTATCAGTGCCTTCGGATTCAGTTTCTCATCTTCTTCATCTCTGTTACTAGGCACACCGAGTCGCACACAAGCTATGGAGCCAATCGCGCAGACCTCTCGCACTCGCGCTCCACTCGCGGATCGCCGACGTTTTCTCCGTGGACATTCACCCGGCGGCAACGATCGGGAAAGGAATTCTGTTCGATCACGCTACCGGAGTGGTAGTGGGAGAGACGGCGGTGATTGGAAACAATGTGTCGATTCTTCATCACGTTACTTTGGGCGGGACGGGGAAGGCCGGAGGGGATAGGCATCCAAAAATTGGGGATGGAGTATTGATAGGTGCCGGAGCGACGATCTTGGGGAATGTGAAGATTGGGGAGGGTGCGAAAATTGGCGCGGGATCGGTGGTGCTGATTGATGTGCCTGCGCGAACGACGGCGGTGGGGAACCCGGCGAGGCTTGTGGGAGGAAAAGAGAAGCCCTCGAAGCATGAGGATGTACCTGGGGAGTCAATGGATCATACGTCGTTCATTTCTGAGTGGTCAGATTATATCATTTGATGATGGTGATAATGATATATGCTACTTCATCTGCTTTTATTGTTAATGTAATATTTAATCATATGGAAAATGCTAAACTCATGTGATAAATTATTAAATTCATCCACTTTGTTTCCCGTTGATGTGGTGATAAATTAATAATAAACCAATATCCTTTGTCATCTATGCCAATTTTAAATTAATTAAAAATTTTAAAAAAATAAATAAGAACTTCTAAAAAATAAATCCAAACGGTGCCTTAATTGTATATAAGATGTTAAATAATTCTGTAATTTATAGCAAATTGTAATTCTCTTTTCAATTCATTTTATTGGCAAAATTTGTAATTGTATTTTTAATAATAAAGGTGATTGAATCGTTGCGGAATTTATGCTAAATTTTATTCTAATTGAACCATAAATTACTGACTATGCCTTCTATAGCATAAGAGAGAGGAGATAATATTAGTTCATAAATGTAGAATTGTAAAATAAATCAAGCTACTTAGATTAACTCAATAAAAATGCTTCTTTTTTTTTCTTTTTTTTGGGAAAATGGACTTTATTAAATATTAGAAAACAAAGTTTTCTAATATTTTCTAAAATGGACTTTAATATTAAATATTAAATATTAGGAAACAAAGTTTTCCAAACATTAGAAAATGAATAAGAGTTAACCGAGGTGGTGGCCTCTCATAAGACTTGATAAAAAGTAGTAGCATCTCATAAGTTGTAAGATGAAGGAGTTGAATTCAAAATCTTATTTTTGAACTCATTCATTTTTCGAGTTAAGGTCTAAATAGAATATCACTTAGTTCAATAATCTTATTAATATTTAAAATAATTAAATTATTAGTATTCAACTCTAAATGAGTTTAATAAAAAATTTATTTGCTTTCACTAGTAAAATAAACTATTTAAATTCAAACCTTATTTTTAAACTAGTTATATTTTCTTTAAAAAAGAAAAAGAAAAATAAATTTAAATTCGTTAATTTATAAAATCAAATTTAAACATCATATTATTTTAAATTTGTGTGTTTACGAAGCTTTACTATTTAAACTTAACTCGATTCATTTACAATCCAAAGGTTTTATTAATCACAAGGGTGTAAGGGGGCATCCGAATTTGCTGGTGAGCAGCACTTGGATGGGTGACACAAAGGCGCACAGGGAATCTAATGGCTGGGGCAAAAAACACAATTGAGGATGTCGTTTTGGGACTAAAAATATTGTTAACGTCTCTCCCATTAGTCTACCATCTCTACATCTTCGCCCAAATTTTTTGTTTCTCTCTCTTCATAACCCAAAGGTCTCTCTCCTCAAAATCCAAATTTCCTCTCTCCCAACAACAATCCGAGCTCTCTCTGCCTCTCAATGGCTACTACAATGGGAAATAAAACAAGTTATCATCACAGCACTCCTCACTCTAACATTCTTCCATACATAAATAAACTTTTTCCTATAAATCTAGGGTTTCAAACTCACTGCAACTAGAATATCGAGCACAACTCCCTGTTTATGGTCAAAGATGGTCATTTGTAAACAAGTAATGAGAACCCGAAAAATGCTCCATTTTCAAAAACAAAAGAAAAAGGGGAAAAAAAAACTTGTAGCAGGACACAAAGAAATTAAGAAAGCAGTAGCCTTCATGCCCTAAGCGCTGTATAAGTGGGACCTTCATATATGCAACTGCTGATTCAGAGAATCGTGACTTCAAGATATTTGAGTCAAAAGTGACAACCTATGAGATAATTCTAAGCAGGAATTACCGAACTGCTTATTTTTTATGGATTACCAAACTCACTAAAGGTGTAGAACCCTGCATAAATTTCAAACTAATCAAGCAAATGAAAAGCTTGGATCCCATTGAGAAAGACGATGATCTGGGCAGCAGCAGGGGAAGGAGAAATGGAAACAAATTTTTTGTTTCTCAAGCCTTCTGGATCAGGCGGTTATAGCATTATACAACAAATTTGAATTTTGAGGGGAGAGAATTTTGGGTTGTGAAGAGAGAGCAAAATTTTTTTTGGAGAAAGATGGAGAGATAGTTAACTAATGGGAGACGTTAACAGTGTTTTTAATTCCAAAACGACATTGCTATTTGTGTTTTATGCCCTAACCATTTGATCCCTTGTGCGCCTCCGTGTAGCCCATCCAAGGGCTGCTCACCAGCAAATCCGGACGGGTGTAGGGGACGGATGATGTTATAGAAACGAAAGAGGAAGAAAAAGAAGTAGGGTCTTGCTGGACCTGCTCCCACTCTCCGTCTCTTCCAGAGTTCCACCGTTCCCCGTTCTCTGGAGCAGAGAGCGATGGCTTCTCTCACCTCGCTCCAACGCACAGGAAACTCCGTAATCTCTTCCCAATTCAAGCTTCGAATCCCGCACTCCCCTCACCATTCTCTTAACCCAAAAACCCTTTCTTCGTCTTCCTTAAACACTCCTTTCAAATCTCTCTGCACCTACGCCGTCCCCGATGACTATGACAGAAGAAGAACCCATCAACCCACCAACAAAGCTCAAGTTTTCCGCCGCCAAAACGGCGTCGCTCAACGTGAAAACGCCAACAATCGGTCCAACTCTCAGAGCACCAAGTATCATCCCCGCCGGAACAATCAAAATCTGAATTCGCCTAAGCGCGAGGACCCAACTAATCAATTTGAGAAAAACCCACTAATTGGTGATCTTAATGTGCCCCAAAATGTTGATTTGATGAGTTTGTGCGAGGAGGGTAAGATTAAAGAAGCTGTTGAGTATATGGGTCAAGGTTTTGGTGCTGATTATCGTGTTTTCGATGTGATTTTGAAGTCGTGTGGTGATTCGAAGTCGCTTGAAGTTGGGAAAAGGGTTCATGAGTTGTTGAATAGGTCGAAATTTGGAGGTGATGTTGAATTGAATAATAAGTTGATTGGGATGTATGAAAGATGTGGGAGTATGAGAGATGCGCGCCGGGTGTTTGATAGAATGCGCGAGAGGAATATGCGTTCCTGGAATTTGATGATAAATGGGTATGCAATGAATGGGCAGGGGGATGATGGGTTGTTTTTGTTTGAGCAGATGAAGAAGTTGGGGTTGCAGCCGGATGGGCAGATATTTGTGGCGGTTTTGTCGGCTTGTGCTAGCGAAGGAGCTGTGGAAGAAGGGTTTATACACTTTGAATCGATGAAGAATGAGTACGGAATTGTTCCGGGGATTGAGCATTATTTAGGGGTTCTCGATGTTCTAGGGACAGCTGGCCATATAAACGAAGCAGAGGAGTTTGTTGAGAAAATGCCTAATGAGCCCACGACAGAAATATGGGAGGCTTTGATGGATTTCGCTCGCGTCCATGGAGATATTGAACTTGAAGATCGTGCTGAGGAGTTGATGGTTGCTCTCGACCCTTCTAAGGCTGTTGTTGCAAACAAAATCCCTTCACCTCCACGGAAGAAGAATTCAGCAGTCAACATGCTGGAGGGGAAGAACAAGATCAGTGAATATCGGAGTACGAATCCCTACAAGGGAGATGTGTATGAGAAATTAAAGGGTTTGAATGGGCAGATGAAGGAAGCAGGTTATGTGCCGGACACAAGATATGTGCTTCATGACATTGATCAGGAGGCCAAAGAGCAGGCTCTGCTCTATCACAGCGAACGTCTGGCAATTGCATATGGTCTGATCAGTACTCCAGCAAGGACACCTCTTAGGATCATAAAGAACCTCCGAATCTGTGGCGACTGCCACAATGCGATAAAGATCATGTCAAAGATTGTTGGGAGGGAGCTAATTGTGAGGGATAACAAGCGGTTTCATCATTTTAAGGATGGGAAATGTTCTTGTGGGGATTACTGGTAAATGTCTCATTTTGATGTTGCAACTTCCTTATGGATTTGCTATTAGATTTCTTTCCATATGCAGTTAGTATGGAAAACCAGATCGGATGTTAATAGGAGATCGATGAACTTTGTAGATGTTACGAATTGATTTAGATTGTACATTTATCTTTGTACTGAAAACCGATTCCCCATTCAATAGAAATCAAGTTTCAGTGACCTAACAACAGTCTTCCTGTCTAGTTGTTTGATAAATTGAAGCTTGCAAGCGATCAGGATATCTTCCACTATTCCTTGAAAATTATACATAAACATAAATCTTCTGGCAAGTTTTAACACAATTGAACCTATCTGAAGACTTTAGCTGCTTGTATCTGAGAGTAACAAAAACCTTAAGCAGTCAAAGTAATTGACATAAGATTGCTGCTTAATTGAACAAAAGCCTTAAAAATTGATGTCACTATGAATCATTACATGGACAAATACTTGTTCATCATATTCATGGTGGATTAAAGATTCTGAACTAATCTTCCACCTTATGTATGTACAGTGCAGATCCTAATTCGAAAAGTTACAGTTGCATAATGTCTTAAGGATACATGGAGAAACTAATCAATGACCCAAATAAGGGTCATTTCTTTTCAAAATCTCTTGAACTATGACTTGACTGATAACCCACATAAGCATTGTGATATAGCTTGAATGAATGGAATGTAAGTTGCCAATGGCCAAAAAAGATACAAGGAGACAACCTACAACAACAAATCACAAGGCAAAAAGCTCATAATGACCTTGTGTAAGAATATTGCTAAGGTAACAAAAATGGGATAATTGCTTAAGAGTGCAGGGTTGATGAATGGTTATTTCTTTCGTTGGTTACAGCTTCAATCACAGTGTCATCTCGTGATGGAACTCTCAGGTATGCCTTCATACTATCGTAGACTGTAAATCCAATCGCCACTGATGGTACAACCTGAAGTACACAGAGCAACACTTGAATCCCAACACAGAGAGAGATGAAATGGTAAAGTTAATGAAAAGAGTTTTAGTTAACGAGACAGTTTTCCTCACCTTCAAATAGTTGATGCTCAGCCCTGAAAATAATTGCTTCCATCCTTGCTTTTGAACAATCATAACAAGGCTTTCCATTGTTCCTTTCATGTCTCCACTGTTAGATGTCAAGAGTCTTTGGACCTATTAAGACAGCTTTTTCCTTTACTATTTTTTTGGAAGTTCTTCAGTTTCAACTATATTTTCAAAATCTACGTATTAGAACCTTTGAAATTATTTACCTGCATTTGCCGTCTAACTACATCAAGCGGGTAGGTGAACGTCTGACCCAATAAACCTGCAACTGATCCGCAAACAAGTTTCACTACAATATCTTTCTTGTGCTCCTCCGGAACGTGACTTTTCATCTCTTCGTAGAAGTAAAACTTCAAACCAGAGTATGGGAAGATACCATAGAGCGATGGAGCTGATGAAAGAGCTCGCATGTGTTAAAATGGGAAGGCCACAAAAGAATCCAAAGGAACAAGAAGTTTGAAAAGTATATACATACCCACACCACGATAGAGACCTCTTATCCCAGCCTCTCTGTATATCTTTGAGAAACAATCCAAAATTCCCCTGTAAAGTTGCTCACCATTAACCAGCCCTTTAACATTCAACTTTGATGATCCAACAACCTGCACTATTCAAATGCAACTCAGTCCATGTCTTTCCATGAATATGTGTGTGTGTGTGTGTGTGTGTGTGTGTGTGAGAGAGAGAGAGAGAGAGAGAGAGTTCTTACCTGATAAGCCAATTTAGTCCGAACTAAATCAAGAGGATAAGTAAAAAGGACAGCAGTTCCTCCAGCAAATGATCCTGCTAAGAGATCGAGTACAGGGCCTCTCCCAATGCCAGGAAAGCCAAGTATAATCCATCGGCGGTATTGCTCATATGCCATATAATGCAATGCTGCATAAGGAACAATTCGGGCAACACTAGCCCCATTCCCTCTGCAGATAAAATCCCACAAAATAAATAAATGGACACTACTATTGGAACAACCTTTATGTTGATGACAATCACATGGGTATCCACACACAAAAAAAAAAAAAGCCTACCTGTAAAACCCAAGAATTCCTTCTGTATTTGCAATCTTTTTGAAGGATCCAAACAGCCCAATGCTCTGAAATTCTGCTCTTCTTGTCTAGAAAGATAATGAAACAATTAAGTTCCTTCTATAACCCTTTTAATGGATGGCCTATTACAAATTTAAATCTAAAAGCAATCCAACTTCAATTCATGTCCAATAGTAGTATAACGCCCACATGCAAACAGGTTCATATTGCCAAAAATAGAGTCTATGAGAGATTAAAGATCCAATATCATACTCAGATTCACATACCTAAAGATAAAAATGGTTTTACATTTCCTGTCTCACAATATCCCAATTGAATGTCTTACTCTGCTGCACATATCCAACAGAACCCTAGTGCTAAATATAAGATGGATGACAAGTCAATCAGCACAAGAACATTTCTTTCTCTCTTCTTTTAGAGCATCTCCAATGCAAAAGCCAAATTTGGCAACCCAAAAAGCACTAGTTGATGCCAAATTTTAAGCCCAAATGGCACTAGTTGATGCCAAATTTGGCTTTATAGCACCAAGTAGTGCCAAATTTGCCAAAGTTTTGAAGCAGGGGATCAAATTAAACATGAAGTAAATAAATAAATAATCATATTTCAAAAAAAAGAAAAGAAAAAAAGAAAGAGCAATTGAAATTCAAGAAGATGGGGGAAAACCCACTTACAGTACAAAGCAATTGAATTCACACTCACCATTGTTAAAAGAATAAGAACTCCAGACAACAACCCATAAAAAATTAACAGAAGTATGATAAAAAGAAGAAAAAGAAGAACCCCACAAATCCAAGAAGCCAAGATAATTAATTATCCAATCTGTTAAAGATATTAATTGATGATACCTGAAACAAGATCTTGACACGCTCAAGGGGTGCTACAACAGTCTTTGCAAACCCACCTGCAACACCCCCAGCAACAAGCTCCTTTACAAAGACTGGCATGGCCTCTATGCTCCCATCCAAGAACATACCCTCTTCCCTTCCATCTCTCTTCTTCTCCATTCAACACCACTTCTAGAGAGAGAAAGAGGAAGGGAGAGAGAGAGAGAGAGAGAGAGAGAGTCAAAGTTTGCTTTCTGTTGTGTGATTGTTCAAAGAACAGCTGCAGCAGATAAGAGGGGTGAAGAAGAAGAGAAGAATCGAAACGTTTCCCGTGCTGTGAAAAATTGTGGCGTCGATTTATATGTTACGGACTGGGGACAAGTCAGAGATGTACACGCCATGCTAGATTCCGGTTATGGCACTCAAGAAAACTCATTGGTTGACGACTTTTGTCAACTTAATTCCAGATCTACGGTATCTAATAGACTAATTGTGCCGGCATAAATTGAGCTTGGATTTATTGTACATTTACCTTTTGATCACCACCGTTGGATGACCGACATGTGTTCAAAAAAGGGAATTCAATGGCTCACATAAGAAAAGTCCAAATCTAATGTGTTTTAGATTACCTGTCAAATCCATGGGCCTTTTTTATGCGAGTCATTGGATTTCCTTTCTTACACATGTTGGTCATCCAACGGTGATCAACAAACCTGTTAGATTAATAGAAAATCTAAACTTGCATAAATCACAGCCATCCATAATATACACTACCACCAATTGTGGGTCTTAAATTGATAGTCTTTTTTATTCTAAAGTAAATGAATAAACTTAGAATAATCTCTGAATTAAAATCGTTGGATTAGTTGATTTATAAATGTTTCTTTCAATATCTTTCAATTTTTTTTCCTTTCAATTATTTTATTTTTTTTGTGAAAAATAAATCTGTTTTATGATTATTTATTCTTTTATTTTAAATAATATTAAGTTGGAAAAGGGTGGCGCAATTTAGCATTTTGCTAAAAAAACACACTGTATGCCAAGTGGATATTTTATGGCACAATGGACAAGTTGTTTACAGTTTTATTGGCGGACAAGACATGTAAGGAATATGGCATGGGAATGTGCAATTTGGTGAGTGTTAGGTTGTTGTGGTGGTGGTCTTGTCCTAACTCCTAACACTGTGGGTAAGTTGCAGGCTGGCAGCCAAGAATGGTAGGCGCATGACCTAAACATTTTGGAGTAAGGGTCAAAATTTTGGGGTTGAGATGCCTAGGGCTAAAATGACCTTTATTTTATTTTATTTTATTATTATTCTTTTTTTGGTTAAATTATTATTATTATTATTATTTTAATCATATAGAAACTTCCCCTATATGAAAATTCTCTAAATTTTACTACCATTAAATGGGTATTAATGCATTTTCATGTATCCGAACTCAAAGTGTTACCAGAATTTTTCCTATGCATAACATTTAAGAATTCAATAATACTCCGTAATGTTAAATTTAGGGTGGAGCTATTTACAACCCATCATTTTACTAAAGGCAATCCATTTAAAATTTTTATTGGATCTATTTTACCCTTTACTAACTACAGCCCACTAATCTTTAGGCAATCCATTACTATACAAAACAAAAGTTTTAATATACCATAAATGCCCCAAGTCTAAATACAACCCATTACTCTCAATCCTCTTAATCACTAAGCTCTTCAAAACAACATCTTCTTCTTCTTCTTCTTCTTCATGTTCTTCTTCTTCATGTTCTTCTTCTTCTACCGCCATCAAACGCTACCATCGCAGCCATGACAACAAAAGACTGCGGCAACCACAGCGACAAATGTAAAAAAAAAACCTCAGCTCCCAACACCCCCCACTAAAACATATTACCCTAGAGCTTTCATTTTAGGTTTGTTTGTATATTATTGGTAAACATTATATTTGGATTAAACATGCTTCAAACACATGAAAAGTAGCACTCTATAACCATTGTGGTGTGATGGTGTTACAAAAAAAACACATATTTCGATCAGAAAATAGAAAAATAAAAAAAACTGTGTTCGTGTTCGTGTTCGCATTCGGCCTAGTAAGGCCGAATATTAAGCTTTAGTATTCGATAAGCTAACACCGAATGTGATGATTTAGAATTTGGTAATCCAACACCGAATATGAAGTTTTAATATTCGGTAAGCTAATGTCGAATATGTAATTGTCGAATATTAAAGCTTCATATTCGGTGTTGGCTTACCGAATACTAAAGCATCACATTCGATGTTGGCCTACCGAATACTAAAGCTTCACATTCGGACTTACCAAGCCGAATGCGAACACGAACACAGACACAGTTTTTTTTTTTCTATTTTTCGATCGAAATATGGATTTTTTTCGTAACACCATCACACCATAATGGTTATAAAGTGCTACTTTTCATATTTTGAAGCATGTTTAATCCAAATATAATGTTTACCAATAATATACAAACAACCCTAAGACAAAAGTATTTGGAGTAATATGTTTTAGGTTTGGTGTTGGAGTAATATGGTGTTGGGGGTAATATGGATTGCTTATAGTATTTCTATTATGTAATGTGTTGTATTTAGTATAGGGTAAAATGAGTATATTTAATTAAAATTTTATTGTGCTGCCTTTAGTAAAAATACAAATGGGTGGATTGTATTTAGAAAATGGGCTGCCTTTAGTAAAAGGTGGGCTGTAAATAGCCTCACCCTTAAATTTAATCTTATAAAAGCTATAGAAATTAACTTTTACCACATGTATTGTGCATCTGATCATGTTTCCTACTTTCTTATAATGGAAGAGGTGGTTATAAGGAACATGACCTTTAGTTTATTGGTTCATGTCTCTCCTTTTATGGGATTAATTTTTTTTTTTACAAATAATCTAGTAGGGACAATTTTCAAAATTTTTTGAAACTTTTCAATTGTAGGAGCTCTAAATTTTAGAGTGGAGGTAGGTGCCCCCATTGCCAGGCCGAAATCAACCCCTTACTCGAATCTGGAATATTTTCTTAAAATAAGGATACATACAAAACATCAAAAAGTTTAGCTTGATAACTTAACAAGTTAAAAAATAAGATTCGAACTTGACTTATTTATCTTAAAAACCACATCGTTTGAATTGGTTATCTTAAAAGTGAGCTCAAAAAATGCTTTTCTCGAGCCAATCTGGAACAACTCAACTGTTTTTGGCCCAAAATATATACCTATGCAAGCATAGAGGTTGATTAAGAGAAAACCCCAAACATAGTTCAAGACAGAAAGGATCTCACTCGTGAACAAGCCCAAATGAAGCTAGAAAAATTAAAATTAATCCCAAAGATGAAATGTGTATTGTTTAATTAATTATAACATAAATTTTTTTAAAAAAATACCATGTTATAGTAATTTTCTGACAATTGATGATGTTGAATCGTTGGACTGCTAGTGAGGAACAGGTAGAGTTTGAGGAAATGCTTCATGGGTGGAGCCTGGTGATGTCTGAAACTTGCAATCAGATGAATTCAACTGTCTGGCACTACTGCTGCTAATATTTTCTTGGACAGAAATTGTATTGATAAGGTGGAGTAAGATCCTCTCAACCTCCTCTCCGTCACTCCATGCATGGACTTCTGCCTTGATTAGTATTGGGTTTATGCGAATGCGCTCCCATAAGGGAAAATTCTTTCTTGGCATCACATGGTCGCCTTCTTCAAGCTTCAAACTCGGGCAAAAATCACCATTCCCATCGCCAAGGTATATAAATCTTTTCTTCCCATTTTCAGAAGTAGAAACTCGGATTCTCTCAATCACCAGACCCTATAGCAGCAACCATAATGAGAACATCAGTTTTGAACGGGAGAAAGGACCAGTAAGTAGAAGAATGAATAAAGCCTCAAAATAGAAACATATGTAGATCATTCACTATTCTAACCAAGACCAGATATCATTCGAGGTTGAAACTACGTATATCAGCAGCAGCTCATTGGACATTTTTCACTTAAAACACTCTGCAAGTAACCAAATATAAAGTTTTAAAAATCAATTTCATGGCTAAAGCACAACAAACTAGATATGCAGCATGTACCATATGTCATCCACCAGCATAACCTGAAAATAATTTGTTTGATTGTTTCAGAGTTAAAAGTTCTTGCAGAGATACAAAGTTTCTAGGGAAAAATTTAAGGATTTCCCACAAAACTAAAAAGAAGCTGTTTGAAAAACACAAAGTCAGCCAAACTTGTTTACCTTGGGTCAGGTTGAGACAGGGGGAGGAGGTTTTTGTATTTTATATTATTTGTCATATGCATAAGCTCTTTGTCTTCTTGGCCACCAAATTTTTAAGCTTCACCGCATGTCTTTCAAATGCAATAAAAACATCTTCTATATATATGCTTAAATAGACCATAACTTCAGAAGATTAGATATGAACTCATAATGCTATATCAGGTATTCAGAGAATTTTGTTTAATTTTAAAATCCTGACATTAATATTAATTCACTTTACATCTGGCTATAGACTAATGGAATTTAAAATGGGAACAAACTAAATCTAATCAAAGAACTGTCAGCAAGGACAGAATATTCATGGGTATATTTGAATCCTGTACGACACCAATACTTGAGCCTGGATACCCTATCAAGACAGCAATGAATTTTTTAGGAAGATGCTATAGAATTGAAAATTTCCACGTGGTTTCTAAATTCATTGACAAAAGAGTGTACCTGCAATGCAGCAAGCATTTGCTATTCAGAAATAATAAATAATTATTATAATCTTATGGGAATCTCCATGTCCACTACCTGCATATGATTACCTCTTTTGATATCGGAATATCATGACATGGGCAGCAAAAGAGATATGATTATTAAGGGAGGCAAAATCAGATTATAGAACAAACCCCACCACCCTCAATTAGTAGAATGGATATAAAATTCTCTACTGAAGTTTAGAGTATTAATCAACAAGTTCAATTTCAACTATCTCATGTTCACAACCAACTAACCAACCAATCAATCTATCAAAGAATTGGGAAACCATAAAAAGATTAGATGCCATATGTCCTCAACCAATAACAGAGATGCTTAAGTAAAATAATAACTGAAGTGAATTAATTGATATTACCTTGCACATGTTAGAAGGGCATAGATTGCAACCATGGGGAGATGAGGTAAAATCATGGTAAGGGGAGATTCTAAGCCTTCCTTCTTCATCTACAAAGGTCGGGTTTGTATTTATCTCCGAGAAACAGCTTAATAGCCCATGATGTTTCAAGATTGCCTCAATGAAAAACTGATTTGCATCGCTAACTATCCTTAGGTCACATCTGAAATAACCACATTGCTACTAATCCTTCTTATCGGCACTATATCAATAAATAACTTTATAAAAAAAAAAAAAAAAAAAAAAAAAAAATTTTAAAAAAAAAAAATTATAGTCAAAAATTCGATTATGAACAATGAAAATTTAGGTTAAGCAGAATTACCCAAGAGCATAGGCTGATTTAATGGCTGCAACAATCCGCGGATGTATTGGAGCGCATTTCAAACACTCTGCAATTTCATCTGCTGTTTTCCCCTTTGAGTGGAGCTCCTTCATCATCCTATCCTAAACATGTTTAATATACCAGTAAATCTTCAATTAATGCAAAAACTACACCCAAACAATGTGTACTTGAAAACATGGAAGCATAAATTGAATTCACTCATTACAATCAAGTACAATCAGAGAAAAAAACATCCAATTAAATCAAACTCAACATTTCTCTTCAGACTTCATTATTATTTACAAAAAATAATCATTAAAAATATATATATATATATATAAAATCTGTTGCTCAGGCATGCAATATTAAATTGAATTCTCTGCATATGGTTGAACACAATTAAAGACACCAAAATTCAAATTAAGCTAAAGATATCATTCAAAATCTCATTTTTGGCCTAAATAGTATATATAATGATCAAACAAAATTAAGGGTAGCAATTAATACCAATCAAATGAAGAAAAAATTACAATAAATTTCAAGAGAGATTGAGAAGAAATAAAATAATAATAATAAAAAAACCACCACTAACCATTAGAGAGTTCCAAGGCATGTTATGGCGAAGCTCATGGAACAAATTGGTGAGACCCATCTCAGTCACCACCCAATTATCGCTATCACCGTCGATAATCGTCCGATCAAAGTCGAAAACCACCACTATTCCAGCCATTTTCCGGTCGGAAGTGGTTTTTCCGGCGACAAGAGCGGTTTTTCGACGCCACCACTTAGAATGCCAGAAGTGGGCACCATCTGAGCCCTTGAAATGTGGGTTCGCTAAAGATAGTATCCAGTGGTGCACCATGAATTGATATCATCATACCAAGTGATCTTAGCCGTTGGTTTGAATAACCCGAAAAGCAGCCATGATGGAATCGGGTGGACCAGCCCATGAGCCCTGCTTACATCTGAGTCTCAAACCCAAAGTTAGCAAGTACAATGAGCCCATGGGTTTACTTTGCGAAGTTGGTGTATATTATTTGGCCCAATACAATTTTACATATGGGGTGGGTCCAATCAAACCTTCACTTTCACAAATCCATTAAACTTTGGTAATGCTGGTGTTAATAATTTGTTTCTATGCAATAGACAACGAAACAAGGGTCTATTATATGCATAGAGCTGTTCTAACTTAGTGTTTTTGAGCTTCATCACCATCAACCCCACTCTCCTAATCGGCGAAATGTTTGGAGATGATCGAAATGGTTTTGGGAATTTCCAGGGGTGTGAGAAGTTGAAGGCGTGGTGGGGTGTGGAAATCAAAAGATTATATTGAAATTGGGGTTATGGATATCTTGGAAAGTTCAAAGGGTTAATAAATATATTAAAGAAGTTTAAAGGGTTAGGGATATTTTACGTACCAATGAATTTTCATCTCCTTTGAAGAAACACAATATATAATTATTTTATTGGGGCTTTCGGTGCTTAGACTTGTCTTGAAAAATGAGCAAATTGAATAGTAAGGTTGCAGCTTGACTTGTTTGTTTTATTGGGACTTCGATTATTTAATGCGTTAATAAGTTTATCGTGACTAATAACTTACAGTCTACTTGAGCTTGGTTGGTTCAAACTAATTAATAAACTAGCTTGTTTCATTTAATAGTAATAGCCCTTGGCTGATCAATATCTTATTTGAGGAGAAATATTATCCCTAAAGAGAACCTTGACGTGCCTCGCACTACAAAGAGATGATTTGATGATGGATTTGACATTTTTAATTTCACAATTTTTTTTAATCCCAAGAATTAATTGAAACTGATTACCCAACATCAATTATTAATATTAATTGAAAAAATAAAATGTTCCGATTAACGTGATCCATGGACATTTGAAACACTCTAATCACATTCTTAGCCTTCGAATGACAAACCCCAACACCCTTTAATAGCTGTCACCGACACGATTCTCCACCAATCATCTACAGCATTATCAATATCTTTACAACACAAGCTGTGACACTAATTATTAGTGGTTGCTCTCATGTGCCACCAGACAACGACTACTGTTGCTGCTTTAGCCAAAAATACAATAAGGAGAGAGAGAGAGAGAGAGAGAGAGAGATGCATCCTTCATAATTCAGATCGTCACCTCAATGAATCAATTGGGAAAAACTCTATTATTGATTGTTACTCGCCTGTCATAATAATAAATAAATGTCCTTTTGTTTTGGCATTACAAACAACTTAATCACAAGTTTATGACTGACTACAAATGAATGAATTCAAATCTCTCCCACCTTATATTTACTTTCTTGTGTGTTTTTTTAAAACCTATCCTCTTTATCTACAACCCCCGCCAATCGCTTTTTTTCCTAACATTTTTTACCAATCAAAAAAAATAAAAAATAAAAATTGTGATCGAGAGCAGTCGAATCATAGGAGTAGCAATGAATCCAAGATTCTACCTCTCCTGCAGCGAAATCCGGGTTTTTATTGGTTTTAGCTTCAAGCCCATGCTTTCTGGAGAGAGGAGCTCTGGAGAGATGCAAGATGGACTGAGCGGGCTCCTTGGGCTTCCGCTTAACTGGCACGGTCTGTACAATCCATATCCCATGAGGAAATACTCCATTGGTATCAACATTGCATGTGGCTGCTCTTCTGTCACCATTGATCCACATGCCTGCACCTGTACAAACCCCATACTTGTCATAATGAGCCCACAGCATTTACACACCTAAGTTCACATTCATTCCAAAGGGCATTTAATTTCTGTATTTTATTAGGAATGTGTTGTAATATAAAAGCATTGGTAGTTTTATCATAATGATTAATTTTAGATTCAGCAACCCGAAACCAATTCAGAATTCAGGCAATAAATCAGGAAAATAGAAGCAATGCCGCCGTCTTTAAGCAAGCCATGGAAGGGTGTGCACTGGACATTTGGGCCATGTCTACATGCAGCAACCCCCCACCCCCAAAACCTCCACCATTCATTTAAAAAAAAAAAAAACATGCGAGCACATATATAAATGCATGCATGTGCGCACACAGAGTGAATGTTAGAAAATGGAACCGGCCATTTATTACTGGAATTCAAGATATTTGTGAATAAGTTGTGACCTAAAGCATTCCACTTATATTACAAAAATATCCAAAATTTGCACTAGCATAGAATCCATGACATACCTCAACTAATGCACTGTATCTTCTATCCAGTTTAGAGGTCATGTGGATAGCCTCTGAATGGAATGGAGAGTTCTCCCCAACAAATATAAGCGTCCGACATTTTAGTCTCTTCAATCCTTCAGTAATGTCAGGTCTCCTGTTTATTGGTTAAGCGAAGATTAGAGCACTGAAAGAGGTACATTATGCAAGAACAAGGAAACCGTGGAAAATATACATATGCATACACAAGGAATGCAAATAAGGAAGCAACCTATGGCACAGTATTCACCTGTTGATTGCTTGAAGAAACCGAAAAACATTTGTGCTCTGCCTCTCGTCCAACAGCTAGAGAAATAAACATGTCATCAGAATCAAACAAGTACCACCCTTTTAGAATCCACCACTTGTAAAAGTAAATATAATTGGGATCCAATAAATGTGCAGTTTAGGATAAAAGAAAGAAACAAATAGCAGAAGCACTAACTCTTCTGCATGCTTGAACTATATCTGATTCTGGGACTTCTGCACTACCACGAACTTCCTGCAACAGATTATAGCAATCTCATCACTCAGCACACACACACAATATATTAAGATGAGAGACAGAAGGAGAAAAAGAATGCAGGGCTAGAGTGGCAACTAGAATACCTTGCTGAAGTAACGCTGAAGCAAACAATCCTTGATCAAACTGCACATGCCATAAAAATATAGCAAATTTGACATCACCTGCAGATGAAGAGTAATTTTAGGTATAATATTTAGATTTTTGTTCTTATCCACGAATGGAGGACATCAGAACTTGAAAAAGGAACCTTATTATACAACCACTCAGTCCAAGAGGGCCCTTTGCATAGAGGAGATACGAGTATCAAACCAAGAACACGCTCCCTATATTTCATCTGTAATATGACACCTAGATCAATTAAACAATAGAAAAGTCATTTTAAAATATATTACACACTATTCCAGAAGGGAACATACCGCAAATAGGGTGAGGATGTAGGCACCCGCAGTTACCCCCATGCACATAACTGCACCAAGCCTGAGAAACAAGATATTCATGCCATCAGAAACAAACTAGAAACAAGATCATCTCCCTATTTTCTTCAGAAGAAGTAAGAGAAAAGGCCGGTAAGATATTTAATGTAGAAGTTTGGACCAGCAATAACAGAAGCGTAACAAAGAATATGACTCTCACAACTATATGAATCATAATCAATAAAATTTGACTCTCACAACTGAATGAATTTCAAAGCCAATTAACAATAGTGTTTGGATACAAGCAATTAACAACGTATATAAATAATCAATAAAACTGTAATATAATGATTACCCGAAAAAGTTGAGGACCTCAATGATCTGATCTGCTAAGTCATCAACAGAAGGCACAGGGTCATCGGGACAAATTGCAGAAGCTCCCAACTGCGATTTTATGTGAATAATAGCATTCAACACCAGGGATTCATAATATGGTCCAGCTAAGAAATCAAAATACATGAATAGCAGAATCATAGAAATAGAGTGAAGTCAACTAATTCACAGACCTCATGCCCAGGAGGACTGATGTGGTAAATGCAGAAGTTGTGGAGCAGCAGAGAAGCTGCTTCAGGACAAAAAAATAATCCTTGGAAACAAGACATATCTGCTCAGACAGACACGTAATCAGGAACAAAACTTTAATCAGATTCCAAGTATATGCCAATAAAGAAAATCAAGAAACTTCTGCGCATACAACCTACTCTTTTTTTATTTATTTATTTTTTTTCTTTGTTTTGGGTGGGTGTGTGTGTGTGTGAGAGAGAGAGCGTGCGCGCAAGAGAGAGAGAGAGAGAGAGAAGCAACCCAAACAACCAACTCAATAAATCGAACGCACAAGAAATTTTTATACTATTAAACATGATCTACTGTTGGTAACACTTGCAGTCTTACTCATCATAAACCAACAAAAAGTTTATGGTAAAAGATGCGAAGTAACAAAATTTATAGGACTTACGATTTAGAGCTAAATCAGGATAAGTAACCAGCGGTGGCTTGTCTTGATCTCCATACACAATAACAGACACCGGACCACAGCCAGTTCGTATAAAATGTTCCTGAAGAAAATATTCACAATAAGTGCATTATAAACAAATTATGTGAAGCTAAAGTTTAAATAAAAACAAATTAGATGCATAGTGAAATGTTATCAATACCATACAATTGTCGCCTTCATTAAATAAAAACA
>JAESVK010000422.1:158369-199613 GCA_017140935.1 Hamamelis virginiana
CTCTCTCTTTCCCCTTCTTTTTCCAGGTGTGAAATCCATATGGAGCATCCTTGGGTATGTGAAGCTAAAGTTTTTCATTGGTAAACGTAGTTTCATCCCTGGGAGCATAAATGTCCATTTCTCTATTATGAGTTTCCCATTAAGTTGATGGAGTTTACAATGGGCAATCTTTCCTGGTGATTGTGTGCCTATTCGTCAAGTTGTTGACAATTGACTTCTGGAATTGTTGTTCCATAACTGCCGGAAGATCTGTAAAGAACATTGAAGCTCTGAGCAATAAAATGAAGGGTAAAATTGCTTATATTCTGTGATGAACTGAAGTTGTTCCTCTAAACTAGTTCGACAATTACTATGCTTGTAGTCATTCTTCAAGTTGTTTTGCAGGCTGCCAGTCCAGGATCAAGGGTATAGTATCCTGAAGCTTACAGCTTAAATGCATCCATCTCCAAGGTTCCCCCATTTGGGGATCAGTGTTTGTAAAACTCTTTATATTGCAAAATTACAGATACCTGTTTAGGGATTGGCATTTTTTAACTGTTTATTTTGCTTGAATACAGATTGTTTCCTTTGGTGCTTACAATTGCCCTGTTGGACTCTCTTGGAGTCTAGATTTCCATGCAGCTTCTGTGGAGCCATCTGGTTCATTCCTACTTCATTAGGTCAGACTGCTTCAATGAAGTTCCAATCAAAGAATGGATTTGTTTTCTAGTTCAACACTCCAAATTAAGGTGATAAGTAAACCTTGTATGGATATATAAGCCACTCTCTTGGGGGTAATTTGAAAGGCCGGAAATGCTGTCTTCTTCATAGATGATAAAAAAAAAAAAAAAGGTGTGTAATGAATCCACCAATAAAGAAAAGGTTCGATTTTGAATTAGCTTGTGATTCTCTTTCGAACTTTGTGATTGATTCTAGTATTTTCATTGTAGATGGACATGATATAAGCTAACTTTTTCTCAATAAGATTTTATGATGACAAAAGTAGTTGCATCTTTGAAAAGGTTAATGGATAATTTCTCTTTCATATTACCATCACAACAAAATTAGCTTTTTTGTTTAACTTCGATTTTGCATAAAACCCAGCTTTCTGTATGTTAGACGGTTTTTGCCAGTAGAGTTTCCTGAAGCAGTGTGATGATATTCATTGCAAGCCTTTGACGAGTTCAATATCATACCCAGTTTGGGTCAGTTGATAGGGCAGAATCCACATTTGCAGCTTCAGCTTCCTCCCAATCAAACCCAAAATGTAAACTGCCTGCAACAATGTGACACTGCCCTAGGATGAATCTGCTCCTGTCCTGTCAAACCATCGTTTGTGATTGCGGCAATTGTGTCATTGTGATTAGTGCACAATGAAAATGGTGCAGGCGCAAATCTATCATTTGATCTTTAAGTGACGCTCTTAGCTTATGACAGGAAGGGAGCTTTGTAAAGTTTTGGATCTTTTTCTCGAAGTGTTCTTATTTTAGTGAAGGGTGAATTCTTATAAAATGTTATGCTACCACAATCAGTTACAGGCAAGACAATTTTCAACCCTCAATCACTGTTCCAGCCCTCCCAACAAAGAGGGATGCACATACCACTGATTAAGACAGCCAACTAGAGAGATTGATGCAATCAATGAGTTGTGATTGGTTGCTGCACCTTGTTAAAAATAATATAAAAAAAAATAAAAAATGTTAATGGCAAAGATAATTTCATTGTATTCAGGAACTTGAGAATCTGCTTGTTCACAAAAAATGAGAAGCAACGGCATTATTTGGGATAAAGATCTCAGTAGTGCTTGCTCACTGGCAACTATAACGCAAAACTAGAAACATAATTTACCAAAAAAAAAACTAGAAACGTAAGTCTAATAAACATGGCCTGACTCACACAATTTGGCAAAACTGAAGCAAGATAGCAGCAGCAAATGAGCTTCCTATAGCCCTCTCTTGCAGTCTGAAAGTATGTATTTGCTACCAATATCAGGTTTGGTTATACGTACATTCTGGTGTGCAATTGGTTAGACATCGTTCTGAACACCTCGTCAAAGAATAGCAGGTTTCAGTCACAAAAAATGAAGGTTGTAAAAATCGCCCAATTGCCGTCTTTAACCTTTGCTGGACCTTATTGCTCCTTTTCTTCCATATCTTCATCAGAAAGTGGATTCGTGACAGAAAGTGGATTCGTGACCTCACTCCCACTACTCAAACCATCATCATCGACAGGTGATAGTTTCTCTCTTGCTGAATCAGAATTGTCACAAAGATTATACTTGAGAAACTTGATCTGTTTCTTCTTTTCAAAACTTCTCCTTTCTTTCCGTTTCCTTCCCCCATCATTATCCACCAACTTCATTGTGTGGGCAGCAGCCACAAATGCAGCACTCATGGACTCGTTCAACTCTTTACCCTCATCATCCCCATCTTCCTCTTCCCCTTTGTTGTCAATGTAAAAGAGATCAGCATCCAATTTCTTGCCCTTCACTGCTGGTTTCTCATAGTCTGGTTTTGAAATATCAAGCACAAATTTGGCACGGCATTTTGAGATGCTATCATCAAATATTCTTATCCCTTGATCCTCAAGGTTTAGTAGCCACTCTGGAAAATGGAATCAGTTACAATAGGATATTAAAGAAAAAGAATTAATCACGAACTATAAGGTACAATTCATGACGTACAATACCAGGGATGAAAGATATTAATACTACTTACTAATAAGAGCCTTTGGTGAGTATCCATTTGGTCCACTCGCTTGTCCCTTCATGCCAATCTGACTTGAGACCCATCTAATTAATTGGGAAGGGAAACGAGAAGTGGAGAAGGCATTTACATAAGAAATAGCTCTCATCTGATCCCCATTTTCCCTGCAGTGAAACAGATCGTGAGACTTTGCAGTGAAAGTTTTTGCAGAATTTCAACTACAATTATCAGCTCATCATACCTAAAAAGCTCTATAGCTTCATGTGTAACAATCAATCTTGTCAAGGCAAGACTTTTCATGCGATTGGTAGTTGGTTGAATTACTCTCTCAGGGTTAAGGAAAGAATACTCCACCAATATCACAGCATCATATAGGACTTTCCTCAACAAATCTACATCTTCAGAATCCTGCATGCAATTTTTTTACAGGATTTTAGTTTAAAAATCACCATCAAAGTACAAATGTTTGATTCCAACAAGAATACTTTTCAATTAACAAACAGTACTCTGCAGCTAGCTCAATATGAAAGGAAAATTTTCATTTTTATAAAGTTCAGAAAGGCCAATTGCAACCCCCCCCCAAAAAAAAAAAAAAAAAAAAAGTTTATTTTCTTACAAAAGCAGTTCCTTATCCCATCAACTAATTCCTAAGTACTGATGAGCTCCCTTGGTCTACAACAAGAACTAAGGAAAATTAAGGAGACAAGAAAGCTTAGCTTGATATCCAGTTAACAAGCTTGAAACACTCCTTACATCAGAATTACATGAATAGATACAAACTTTAAGGAACAAGTATGCAAATCTGAAATTTAGAGAGATCTAGATAATCTGATGAATGAGAAAACTCAATAACAATAAAATATTCTAAAACATACTAACCAATAAAGAGGTTACGGGTAAAGTTGGCTCCAGCAGCATCCGAACAAGGATCTCTGGTCAGTGCAATGGAAAATAGGACATAAGCACCTTAAAAATGAAATTACAGAAACCAAAGGCATTCATCTAACAAGAGATCATAATGCAATCTTATCTCCACTAAAAAAGATAACAAAATGAATGGAATAAGCCGTACACAGTTATGTGAATGATTAACATTAATCATTTTATCCTTTATGATAGAAGGGTGAATTTTCTTTAGAGTTGCTCCATTAAAATTGAACACAAAAATGACAAACTAATGTGAAGATAAGCAGCAATTTTTTTCCATGTCTTCTGTCACATTAACCAGTTTTTAGCTGTTACAGCATTTCAGACATTATGAATTCCACCCTTTATGGCTGTTCACTCTCTTTTAACTATTTTTTTTCTCATTTTTCATAAATTGTAAGTAAAAGTACTAAACACAATGTCAGCAGCCAAATTTTATTACTTGATAAAAAAATAAAAAAAAATCATTCTGAATACCACATGCACACTTCCTCAACGAACATAAAGAGTCAGAAACCTACTTTAATATATTGAAGCCATGCAATCACACAAGCAAAGAATTGGAAACAAAAATTTCAAAAAAAAAGAAAGAACCCATTAGATGAAAATGATTATCCATCGCCACAAATCTTCAATGCAAAACTAGTAGTATTATATCATCATAAGCTATATATTTCACCTAATAGTAATCAAGGTCCGAAGCTCAAAAGTTTCACCAACTAGTCATCAAAACATTTAAGAATACCACGAGTTCAATTGATTAAGCATCACTAAGAGTACTAAATGAAATTATCAATCCCAAACAGATTATTTAACTTCGAGGCCAGAGGTAGAGAATGCTAACCAAAGAAGCAATAGTTTTGAAACCCAGTTATCGAACCAACAGCCCAATTCCTCAATGTTTTCTCCATCTCTGCTCTTGGAAGTCCAGCCCGAATATTCAAGCAAAGCCTCAGCAAAAATGCCTCCGCAATAACAACTCCAGCCAAGTAACTAACATCACAGTGTCCCTCACCAAGCCCCCTACGAGCTTCCTCATTCACAAGCGGCAAAAAAGACTCCAAATCTTCTGTTCCTTCTTCATTACCCTCCATCCAAAGACAAACTAAATCAGCAAAAGATGTAATCAAATCAACAGAAACATCATCACCCTCATTCGAATCCTTACTGCAACATACACCAATATACCCAAGAATTACTTCAATTAACAACACAACTTCTCTCATTGCTTTCTTCTCTCTCTTCAGATATAAGTCTTTCTCTATCAACTCCACAACCAACTTATAAACCTTGAATACAACCGGAGCGAGTAAAGCGACGCTCTTCGAAGAACTACACGAAGCCGAACAAGCAGATACCAACTGAAACGTATCTTTAGCAGCTAAAACTCGATTTAAAATGTCGTTTTTCGCAAAATTACTGTTACGAAAGGTCAATGCGGAGTAGACCCAAATAGCTTCGAGAGGAGGATCAACCCTGGCTTGCATCAATTCATAGAAATTCGAAACGGAAGATGAAAATTCAGATATCCCTTTTCGATATTCATCTAAAAGGCTATGTACTGATTGTCTTAGGTTGAGTTCGTAGTTTTCGTCGGTGAGAAGGTTGAAATTTAATGATTTTGCAGAGTTTGTGGGTTCAATTAGGGCTAATTCCATGTTGAGTATCGAAAATCAGCAAAGAGCTACAAGTGGGTAATTGGGTGAGATTCGAAGAGAAGTTGTGCAAAACCCTAGATTTTTCCAAGTTAGGGTTTAAGACAACGAGGCCAAGATTCACAATTCTTTTACCCAACCAAGTTTGTCGGGCGACCCAAAACTCCGACCCATTTGCAAGCCAAAAACTCGTTCGCAGTCAGTCTTGAGTCTTGCCACATCAACGTTAAGGACGTGTTCCCTCTCACCCTATTGGTCGAGCAAAGTGGAGCCCAACATGTACGGCTCTCAGCAACCAATCAGGTACAAGGACACACGTTATGAGGGCATGTTAAGAATCCCCCAGCAGGATCAAAATGCAGAGGAGAGCTCGTAACAACTCTCTCTGTTTGGTGTCAATGCAAAGTCTTGGGTTCTTGGAATTTTAGAGAGAGAATCAATGGCGAAGAAGATGGAACGAATGATTGTATTGGTATTCTCAGCTCTGCTAATCTCATCATGGGCACCCATCTCCCACTGTTCCAAGAAACCAGTAACAGTCGCTAGGAAGGAAGACATACCGTACATCAAATGCCAAGTTTGTGAAAAGCTTGCGTCTGAATTGTACCAGCAAGTTCAGAAGAAACAAGCTCAGATTTCTCCCAAAAAGGTATCTTTATCACTTGGGTTGTTTTTAATTATCTCCTCAATATTATTGTGTTTTTTTGTTTTTTTATTTTTTTATTTTTTTATTGGCTAATCAAAAAATAAAATAAAAATTATATTGGGTTTTCTTTATTTTATTGAATTTGAATTTGAATTTTATGTTTTGATCGTTTTTGGGTTCAGATCTCAGAGTTCCAGATAATCGAAATGGCTGAGAATGTTTGTAATTTGAAGAAGGCAGAAGCGAATTGGATTCTGAGGATTGATATTGTAGAACAAGGGGATAGATTACAGGTAAGAAAGATGTATTTGGAATTTTGTGCTTTTGTTGGGTTTTTTGGATTATTGTTAGGGAATTTGATGGAATCAATTTGGATTTTGTAAATTGTGTGCTTTTCATAGAAGAAGCATAGGTTGCTAGTATTTTGATGGGATTGTAGACGTGTTCACAAATTCTTTATGACAACTCTGCCACCACTATTTGGGTCAGCTACACAATCTTGTTTTGTCATTAGGCTCTAATCAGGTCATACTTTCTGATAAAGCATGCACCAGCATGTCTTTTGTCACTACCTTAATCCCCTCTTCCTTGGAGTCAACACAAAGCATGTTACCCCTTCTCACTACCAGACTGAAGGTTAATTTTTTTTGGACCCTTTTTGTTAATTGTTACCTATAGCATCCATCTTTTATAGTGATGGTACAGTAGTTAAACTCTGATGGAAGAATTGACTACAAACTTTGTTGTTTAATGCCTTAACCTGCATTCTAATTTTATTTTCAATCTATTTCCAGCTCGTGGAACAAGAGTCTGAAGGACAATGCAATTCAGAGTGCAAAACTATTGAGCGGGCTTGTCAGGAGGTGAGCTTTTGGTGCTTATCGTGTACATTTTGATGCCAAATCAATTTGGTGTCCTGTGTTGTTCTTGTTGAGAACGAAATCCACTGTTTGGTTGAGAGTATTGAGGAGGTAGAAGATGGACAAAATATGGATTTCCATTCTTTTTTCTTTTTTTTTTTGTTGATTCAGAATAGTTGTATAATTATGTCATATATTGCAATCTCTTGATTATACTTAATTAAAACTTTTTTTAAGCTCCATAAGATTTCTTTAATTTTTGCCCCTATGGGTTTGAATCAACCTCAACACTAAATATATGTCATAATTGGATTTTTCTGTGGGGATTTTGCAGGTTATGGGATATTCTGATACTGATGTTGCTGAATATCTGTATAAAAACAAGCCTCAGATTGAGTCTTTGGTAAATTATCTTTGTAAGGACCTTACTAGAGCTTGCAGTTCCAAGGCACCCCCAGTTCCTAAGGTAACTGCATTTTGATATGTTAAGCTAATCTATTATGCATAATATTTAGCTTTTTGAGGATCCATTCTTACATTAATATTACATGGATCAATCTTGGGGCTTTTCTTTTTCCCTTCTATTTTTTTTATTATGTCAAAGTCATGATTATATATGTAATATATAATCTGCATCTGAAGGAAATTGTAATATAGAGTTTCTCGGACACGAAAAATATAATAAAATAAAATTACAGAAATGCAGATCATGTGCAGCAGCCCTACAGTGATTAAGAATGGGAGATATTGGTGCTGTGGCATGTAGCTTTTCATGTTTTTAACATGTTTCATGCCATTATTTTGGGCGTGGCAATAAGGCCTTCAATAATTTTTTCCTTCAGAATAACTATTGCATGTTTTGACAATCATTTAACAGGAGTATGTCTTGTACTATTGTCAAAGCTCTCTCAGTTGTGTAAACAACTTGTTTTGATTGTTAATATTCCACTTAGATATAGGGTAGCACTATTTCCTTCTGACATTTTAATGCTTGCACTTTCCCTTCCATGTATTCATAGATTTTATTTGCACATTGAATACGGTTAGATGGCGCTACCCTGGATATATCTGCCTGTGACATTGAATACAGTCTAAAGGCTGGCCCTCTGTAAGTATGAATTTAAATGGATGTAAATCCTGATAAAAGAAGAACTCTGTAAATCTTTAAGGAAATATGTACTTCTATTTTCTACCAATGTTGTTTTCCTTGCTTCTTTTTAATAAAAACACATCACACATCTGCTGCAGAAATGGACCCAAAAAACCACAATTATGCTCAAAAAGTGTACTTGAAAAGTAGGACTTTTAGAAACCTAAAACATCTTAGTATAAAGAAGGAAAATTTAGTAAGCCACTGAGGAGAATATAAACAAAACAGAAGAGGGATTCCCCCTTAGAAAACAGAAAACGAAAACAAAGTGACTGAACTACAATACATACTATGCTCCGATATAACTGTCCCAATGAAGTCCTCTGCAGACAAAGGGAACTAGGTTTCTGAAATAGTCAACTTTTTATTCCATTTTTTTTTTTTTTCTTTTTGGCCCAGAGAAACAACAGCATTTGCTAATCTAATATATTGTGAGAAGGGCAGAGTACCTGTCTTTAAAGGTGCATGAATTTGGAACTTCCAAGGGCCGCCTGATCCTTCGCTAGTCCACTTAATGACATTGTATTTGTCACCTTGTCCTTCGCTGCTCATAAGCATCATTTATAGATTATTAGTGGACACCCCTTCCCAATCTCCCAGTTCTTAAGTTCAACCTTCAGGCCATCTATTTGTTCAGGAACCTCAAGCATTAGTTTTCTGACTGGTATATTCAGTATAGACTATTAAATATATACTTTTGTCCCATTCTTAATTAATATTTTCCTATTGGGCATTTCTTTAGGTTGTTATTGACTTTCTTTCCTTTTCTTTTGAGTTGCTGCCAGCACTTACAATTTCATGACTTCTGTTAAAGTATAAATTCATTGATCTAGAATTTGCTAGAATTTGGACAACATATGGGACAAAATTTTGTTATCAACAAGACCGTTTTATTCAGGATTCATAAACATAGATACCTCATCCATAACCTAAGATACTTAAAGAATAGCTCGTTGTTTATCATATAGTATGACATAATTCGTTGATGAGATGTGTGCCTTTGTCCAATTGATTGAAGAGCGGGATGCTTAAATTTCACACCCTGAACCATCTTTTTTCTGTGGACCAGGATAGGACTCCAGGAGAACCTTTTGTTCCCAAGTCAGATAAAGAGGCTGAAATGGAAAGGATAATGAAATCCATGGAGGTAATTATTCTTTAGTTGCTTAATGTGCTTCTTACCAATTTATGTTGATTTTGAGACTATATTTTATATTTCACTGTAATTCAGGGTATGCCAGGAGCACCCGGCATGAAAATGTACTCGAGGGAAGATTTGATGAACATGCAAAATTTTGGTGGCGAAGATGCCAATGAAGATGATGATGAAGATGATGAGGATGAGGCACACTTTCCCTCAAAATTGGTGCAAACAAAAATTCTTCATGCCAGGTTAATGTTTTCATTAGAATCAGATCATCTAGCTTATCATTGAAACTCTTTTCTTAATTCTTACAGGGAAAGGCTTTAATAAGAGATAAAGAAAGTACAAAGGGTGATTGGAAGCAGAGGATCACCAAAGGGATTCTAGACACGGGGGAAGCATTAAAGAGACATGCAAGCAAAGTCTCCCACAGAATACGGAAATGGTGGAGAGGAAAGAAGACGGCAGGTTCAAAAAAGAATTCGAAGGGCAGTAAGCAAGAGCTGTAGGGCCTAATGAAACACCATTGTGTTAAATTATGGGATCCTCACACTAGTTTATTGTATTTTTTTTGGTTTTTGGGCATTTGCTTAGCCGAAAATTTGATAGTTGTTAGGGTATTGAGAAGAAACTGAAGCCCGTCTTGTGAAATTTTCAGCTTTGTTCAATCACACTTGGGAATTTTAAGCAACCCATTCCTTCCAACGGACTGTATTTTCCCGGTTAACAAACATGACTCACAGTTACTGATAATTAGCCCACTTTCATGAGTTGAATTGCATTGCCAGGAAAATCACTCAGAAGCCAAAACTCGTTCTGGAACTCGTATACGCACTGAATTTGCACTAGTTAAATCTGTTTTTAGTGGACCTGAAAGAGTAATTTGGTTCAGCAGAAAGATAATCCTGGAACTGAATATATTCACTTCTCAGCAGCTTGATTTAAAAAGGCATGGCGTGTGTGTTGACGGGCATTTTATCTGTCATTCCTGCCAAATTAAAACCAATGAACTGGACGGAAGGAAGGTACACAAAGGCAGTCCAAGGCATGCTCAAATTTTAAACCCCCGAGGTGCTGAGCATAATAGATCTATCGCTCCCAAATTTAAGGCCCAAGAAAAATGTCAAAATCTGGGGAGAAAATAAAAAAGGGGGAGATGGGCTTGAAAACCTAAAGGTAAATAATGAATTGAATTCCAAAATATTTTAGCATTACATTTCAATCTCACTTTGCTCATCTATAAGCAAAAATTAACTAGAATGTTTAACACATTACATTTCAATATCACTTTGCTCATTTATAAGCAAAAATTAATTAAAATTTTTAACATGTTACATTTAGAGAAAATTCAATACCCAATGCCTGTTTCATTCTTCAACAAAGAGATTAATTTAGTGAGATGCTGCTTCCTAAATGGTACAGCTATCGTAAAGTGGCTCTGTAATAATTTCTGATGCCATAAACTCTTTGAATTGTTGCAATCACGAAAAGTATTGGTGATGATAAGAATACCACGAATTAGCGCATCTTGTAGTGTTGAACTCTCGAGACCAGGCAACGCTGACCATTCAATGAATACTTGAGCATTATATCAACATCACGAGGATTCTTCTTATTTGGCGCCACAGTCAGGTTGCCGACAAGTTCCTCCCCTTCGCATATGGTTAGCACATCTTCCAGGTACATGACTGTCTGCTTCCAATGTGTGGACCGTGATCTTGGCCCTGCAAAATATTATAAATTATTAGCAACATTTGAATACTTGCCATTTTGCCAAAAGCTAACTCTATTATCATGCATATTGAAACCTCAATTGCCAATGGCGCTCAAAACAATTTTCCCACTAGGTCAGTTCAACACCGCAACACTAAATCGCATAGAAACCTTAAACTGGATGATTTAATTGGTTCAATTACAGATTTAACATAAAGTTTCCATTTCCTGTTATTATATATTGTTTACAGAGTACATGAATAAGATATCAGCCAATGTCACCAAGATGACCCAAACTGACACACTGCTTAAACTAAGATGAATCAAATCTCCGTGGTGGACCAGTATCTTGAAGATTGATTAGAATATATATCATCTGATTGGCACTGTATCATATATCCAACACATGGAATTTATAACAGCTGATCAATCTGGGACATGAACAAATGCATAAATCAAGGCATTCATAATCCAGGCATAAACCACATAAGTGCACGACCTTTTCTTTCAAAATCTATAATCATCCCAAACTTATCACCAATTTACTACATTCAATCAAAACAAACCTTTGAGCAATTGAGCTAGACGATATAATAAATAATTAGACAGCAAAGTACAAAGAAATTAACCTGTGGAGAAGCCTGTCATTTTGTGACACTTGGTAAATGACACATCAAAATATGCTACAAGAGCATGAATGTAATCATTACGTTCAGCCATAAGCTTAAAAGGTACCGTGAAGGAAGCATCCCCAGGGGCCATCTTAGAGATATCCATTGTCTGGGAAATAAGTAAAGATAACACATGTCAGCCAAGAAGCACAGTATGTACAAAAAAACCAGCCAGAAAACAAAGATAAAAACTAAATTAAAATTAATCACAAGATAAATATTATTACACGTATATGTATATATTTCCCAACCTTGAGTAACTGGCAGTTCGTAACAATCTGATTTTGATCAACTGTGTCTACAAGAGGTTCCATCATGGCTTGCTTCTTAATGCAGCTCATGTCAAAGCCATATACATTGTTCCAAACTGGAGTAGCATTACAATGTCAAGGAAAAAAAAAGGAAAAATGAAATACAACACCAGGATATACAGTTAAAGAGCACTTAAAATAAATAGCAAACTGAAGCCCCCCCACCCATGACAGCAATGGATGCAAGTTAATGGCTCACATACTCTCACATGCAAACGTAACTATATTTTTTTATCCACTAGAATACATGCAAGTGGTGAATAGGCTCACATTCAATTTTGTCTTGTTTGTACTCAGCATCCTCAATGGCTGTCAAATAGAGAGAAGCTTTGTCGGGTAGCACAATTCCATTGTGGACCTGCAAACAAGCAAAAAAATAGAAGAAAAAAATTATTTTAAACAAGCTAAAGCATACTGGAGCAACAACGTTTCTCCTCAAAGGTTACAAGAATTCACTCACAATTGCATCAAAGCCCAAAATCAACTCATAAAAGTGAGCATGCAATCACAAATCCAGCACTGCAAGGGCTTATAATAACATTATAAGAATTACTGCCGTTTTATTTTCCACACAAAAGCAGATGACAACAGCGTAAAAGTTCAATACTTATAAAAAGAAATACCCACAAAGAGGGGGAAGATTCTGATGTGGCACATGTGCACAACTAAGTTGTGAACTCGGCTAAGGGTAGTACAGTTAGTTAAAGACAATTGCCTTAGGTGACCAAGCATTTTATCAGACCAAAGTGATGGCAAGGTGAGCCCTAACAAGGACGCACTTAGCCGACCAAACAGTTGCCTGGGTGACCAGTTATATAAGTGAGCTTTTCAAGAAACCTCACCTAAACTAGGATCAAGGACTTTTTCTCGTAATTCAATTCACTTTTAGTAACCTTAAGGAAAATCTAGAGTCCAAGCACTTGCTTGTCAAAAGTACCGTGGCTGTAAGTGCTTGTACCAGAGAACTAGGATGGAATCTTGTCAAGGGGGGGAGTGTTAGGGTTTGGGAGAGGGCTACCCCCATTGTGAAACCTATTGGCCCAAGTGGGCTGTCCCAAGGACCAAAAAAAAAAAAACAAGGGGATGTACCCAATCATACTCAAGATTTTGACTTTAACAGTTAACATCATTAATGGCAGTTGCACGTACTGATGTGACCAACCATACTGAAGATTTTGACTAAAAATTAACGGCTACCGTATGTAACACGAACAAGAATTTAAGGCTTCCATCACTATAACCAGACACATGGCACATTACAGTAGCAGCACAATACCATAAGCCCAGTGTTCCTGGCCTGTTACCAATGCAAGCACCAAAGAGTGCAGCCAGGCCCACCTCAAGGCAACCCTAGGCATTTTGGCAAATACCGAGACAAGCTTTTGGGTTCTAGTAAACCACATGCTTCCTTTCTCATGGAAGGCCACCATAAGTAATCATACACAAAACATGACACCTGATACCTCCATCTTGAACATAAATAATAGCTTAGCTACATCTATTGTCAATCTACAACTCAATGATATTGATCTATAGAAGCTTTAAAACTCAATTCGTAGTGGCACTAGCATATAATCAGTTATTCTTCGAAATTGCAGGAAAACATAACCATAGAATTAGAATAGGAAAGGAATTTGCAACTTACAAGCCATTTATCACGAGCATACAGGACTGTATTTAACATATTCTCAAATAACAAAAAATATCCCATCCACTCTGAAATAATAATATCCACTTGAGCAACTGGAAGCACAATTTCCTCAATCTTTCCCTTCAAAACTGTTATAACTGTAATAATTATAAAATAAATGAGTACACGCACAGCGGCTGAATTGGTCAAAAGGTAATACAAAGAGAAATAATGAAATAACAGGAACTTCTGGTCAGAAATGAAACCACCTTTTGAAAATCCATTGGCTTCAACAATCTCTTTTGCCATGTCGGCCATATGTGAACACTCGACCTGTATTGGAAAGGTTAAAAAATCAACAAATTCTTTCGTAATATGACTAAACTACGTGACAAAATCGTGTAAGCCAGGAAGATGATCATTATGATGAACAGGAAAAAAGTGCAAAGGGTACCCTGCACGTATTAAGTTAATAGCATATTGATGTTCAAATTAAATACGTGCTGTCAACATGGACATTTTAGTACAACAAATTTAGTTAAAAATGGACCATACTAAATTACAAACTGAATTTATAAATTGTAAAAATTAACATGAACTACCACATCGCAATTTCAATCGTTTGTAAGAAAATAAAAGCCAGAAATTAGTTAACATCTTACAAGCCTCTCAGCGAAAAAATTCAGATACTAAAACCCAATAACTGAAGTAAAATATTTGCATATGCAACAAACTTCTATGAATAATTTAATGTTGGCAGATCAGAGACCTCCTCCTAAAGTTAAAAACACTCCATATTTACTGCTTCTTATGTCACATTAAGGGGGCATTTGGTTGCATGTAAAGAGCTATGTAATGTAATCTCAGATTACATTACATAGCTTAAATCATGTTTGGCGCGTCATGGTGCGGATGTAATCCACTTTACGGGTGTAATCTACCATGAAGAAAGGCTGTAAAAAGGATTGCGGTCTTCAACCAATGTATTCCAGGTAATGTAATGTAATCTACTTTCCAGTCAATTAAATTACATGGCTATCCAAACGCATTTCTGGGTAATGTAATGTAATCTACTTTACAGTCAATTAAATTACATGGCTATCCAAACGCATTTTTGGGTAATGTAATGTAATCTGACTTCATATTCCCTACTCATCCAAACAAGTGGGATGTAATTTGGAATGTAATTTAAATTACTAATGTAATCAAATTACACTGTAATCTACTTTACAGTCAATTAAATTACATTACATTACAGGTAACCAAACGCCCCCTAATGGAATCTTGGTAAGCTGCTCAAATCATTCTTGCAATAGAAGTTTGATTCAAGTGCCAAAGGTCTGTGTGGCAGTACAGCAGCTTGAGTGAGAAAAGGTAAAGCCTAACAACATAAAGCACACCAGGTATGCAGGCAAATCCATTGGGCATCGCTGAGAGTTACCTGTATGGAACTAGTTAATGTAATTAAGAACACCAAAGGCTGGATGGTAACTTAAAAGAATCATCAACTGTTTGATATATAATCAGAACTACCTTTCACTTTCTTAGTGGAAGCGAACAAAGGTGAGGATGAGAACTAGAGAAAGTAAGTCATATTACAGTACTTAGAATTCAGTATTACTTTTATCAGTTTGGTACTTTTGTTTTTTTTCAATCATTTTTCATTTAAGTACTAGATACGTACATGAGCAGACAACAAAATATAGCACATAAAAACATTTTGTTGCAAAGCATTTATTTTCAAACTTTACAACCTTCTATTACATCAATACTACTAACTAATTTATAGCCATGACAAGTCCAACATTTGCTTAAACAAAAACAATATAACAGACCTGGTGGTTGCGTTGGTTTGCCTAATATAAATGACTGGCACATGGACAAGTGATAACAGTTACCATCATAAGGAACTAAAGAGTCATGAAATTCCTTAATAAGCAAAACTCGAACGATAACAACATATAAAAAAGTAAATCACATACCGCATAAATGTGTCGTGCCCCTGCTTTTGCACAAAACAGGGACAATATTCCAGTCCCAGCTCCAACATCAAGGACTACTTTGTCCTTGAATAGAAACTTATTCTGATAAATAACATTTTGATATGTCTTAGTTCTCACTACATCCTTCAACATTTCCTGCAATGAAATAACAATGGCGTGAATACCTTCTTGGAGTTATAAACAAGGGGAAAAAGAAAAAAATGCAGTAACCTCATAACAACAGCTTGGGCAAGTATAGAATAAGATCCAGGTGAGAACATGAAAAAGTTCCAAGATTGTCAAGGACTCTAAATCTAATAATAATAAAGAGGTAAAGAAAAGGACAAAAACCTAACAACCCGTCAAAGAAAAGTTTACTTATCAAATAAACATCAACAACTAATATACACGGAAACAGAAACATCCCTTATCCCTTTAAGGGTGTAATGCAGAGAAAAATCCATACATAGTTTGAGTACATTCTCTATCTCAGATGATCAGGAATTATATACTCCCTCTATCCCACAAATATAGGCCAAAGTGGTCAAGGCACGCATTTTGAGGAAGCCGATTAAATATTGATTTGGTCATATTTTTTTAATTTTTTTTTAAATACCCTACTGCTATAAGACTAGAATAGTATTTTTAAAAAAATTGGAAAAATATGACCAAATCAATATTTAATCGGCTTCCTCAAAATGCGTGCCTTGACCACTTTGGCCTATATTTGTGGGCCGGAGTGAGTAATAAATTGTAGAGTACTTGAAAAAGGAAGAAGCAGAGGTTTAGAAAAATAAGAGAAGGGGGGTGGCGTGGCAGGGCAAAGCTGTGACCAATAGATAGATATTTGGTACTGTTCTGAAGCCATATCAGTCAAAACACTAAACAAAGCGAGGTACAACTGATAGTTACATGACCACAAGCGCTTCCAAATTTTTAGGGAAACATCATTAGGGCATAGTTAAGAATAATAGAACTACCAAGGAGTTCAGAGTCAGCACGCACAAATATTAAACATCACAAAAGCAAACGCAAATTGCCAGTGACATGTCACAAAAATATTCCATAATCCTCAGTACATAAAATCTTAAAAAAAAAGATTAGCAAATTAAAGGCAAAGATGTTAAATGTGAAAAGTTACTACAGCCAAACAAAAAACTGCTTTGCACCCATGTGTGACGCACTTACTTCATGAATACCTGCAAACACAATAAATAAAACCAAAGATAAGTTTTTGCAAGAAGTGTTCATTAACATCAACAGGGAAAAAAATATATCTGATTTCATTTTCAAACCCAACAAGCAGTGAAGCAAACTGACTCCTGATTCAAATTTTCTTCTTCTTCTTTTTTCCCCATTTGATTTCCTCAGTTTTATCAGCAACCAAACGAGGGTAAATATACCAAACAAAACTAAAACCAACAAGCAGCGAAAGCCCAATACTTATTTAACACTCAGCTGACTTGAGTTTACGCTTTCTCAACTCCTACTTAACACAAATCAACAAGACCCTAAACCCAACGTTTTCTCCTCTCCCTAACAACGAAGTTTTAAAATTTCAATCTCTTCCCTTTTTCCTAAACTTCCAAAGCAACAAAACGGATCCCAAGTTTTCCCCCAATAACCAAAGAGTTATTAAATTCTCTCTCCTAAACGAGAAAAAAAAAAATTGAATGAGAGAAAAGGAAAGGAAAGTTACCGAAGTGAGAGTAGGAATCGAAGTAATAGTCGGCACTGGTTTTATCGGTACCGAGGCTGGAGTCATCAAGCTCGCACATGGAGTCTTCAAGATTTGAGCTCTCAGTAATCTCTTCGATTGGTTCGTCTTCGTAGTTCATGTCCATGTCTTGCTGATGATTAAAGTTGTTGCTGGTTCCAGAGGTCTGCTCGTTGCTGGTGCTGTTGAACTTTCGGAGACCCATTGATTAGGGTTTTTCACTTTTTCAGATGTTAAAATTAGGGTTTTGGTGCTCGCTTGTGCAGGAGAGCTCAGTGCACGTGCGCTTTATGCTTTATAAAGTTTATTAAAGTACAAGTTTGCTTACTTATAATGTTAACCTTTGGAAACTGGAAAGGGTATTATATAGATTATTATTCCTAAAAATTTTGTGGAAACAAATTCTCATTACCATATTGCCACATCACTAATACATCTTTCAGTCTCTAGTGGTTAATTGGCATCCGGATTTGCTGGTGATCACCCTTTGGATCACTATCTAGTGATCCACCGTTAGATGGGTAACATGCAAGCATTTTTGGCAATCTAAATGCTACAAATCAAAGCTCACATTTATCTGTCGTTTTGGGCCTAAAGCAAAGACTTAATGGCGTTAACTTGTGAGAAGTGTTTGAATCCCACCCAAACTTTCAGTTCACTATCTCTCATTTTCCACATAGACTTTCACTCTCTCTTCTTCTCTCTATCTCCTCACGAAATTTATCCCAAGAGAGGCTTAGATAATGGCAAAAATCAAGGGAATAATGGCTAGAAAGGAATTTCTTTATCATGGCTATGGAAATCTCTCTATTATTTTGCTTGCTAACAAAAAATGAAAAAAAAACAAAACAAAACAAAACAAAAAGCATTGAAGATGAAGTGCAATAGCAAAATGTTGAAGATGAAGTGCGGCAACAATCCCCTTCCAAAACGAAGCAATCGCTAGTGCTCCGGCGCCTAGCCCAACCTTTGATGCTTCCATCTTGGTTCTCAATGTTCTCAACTGCTCTAGCATATTTCCTCATTTCTCTCTTTCTCTCTCTTGATTTATACATTTGATGAGTAAAAAAGGATTTAAGAATATACTATGTATTCACTGCAAAATTGATTTTTTTTTTATTGGGAATGTGGATTTAGGGTTAGGATTAATAAGAAGATCAAGGGAAATCAAGGATTAGGGATGCTTGAGATTATTGTGGGTTTAAATTGATAAATTTTGATGTTTGAAATCTAAAAAATTTTGATGCTTGAGATTATTGTGTTGTAAGATGGTAAGTTTAAACTCAAATTTTGATGCTTGAAATCACTTGGAATATTTTGATGCTTAATGTAGTTTGGGGAATGAGAGATAGTGCTTGAGATCGGAATGTTTTGATGCTTGATGTAGTTTGGGGAAGGAGGGATAGTCGACCATTGTGATGTTGTTTGGGGGGTAGGGGAATGTTTTGATGTTTGATGTGGTTTGAGGAAGGAGGGATAGTCGACCATTGTGATGTTGGAAAGTCAACCATTGTGTTGTTGTTAGGGGGGTAGGGAAGCAAATTTGCAATGTTAACTCCGTGAATAGCCCCAAAGGAAGCCAAATTTGGCATTTTCTATTTGCACCGTCAGATCCACACCTGTGCCTCCGTGTCACCCATAGCGCGGCTGCTCACCACCTAGTGATCAAAGGCTTGATCACTAGCAAATCCGACTGCTGTTAATTGGTTATAAAGTAAAAAGAAAAAAAAAGGCTTTATAATGTTGTTTAGTTTAATTTCTGTTAATTGGTGTGTCATTTACCGTCTACCTTATGTAACAGATCCAAATATTATCCAAGTTACAAATCTGTAGTTTTTGAAATTTGTTGTACAGTAAATAGATTTCAGCAATTAATAAGAGAAAATACAAGAGGTTTATTGCATATTTGTGTTTGGTTGTCAAAAAACTTGTTTAGAAAAATAAAATATATTAAAAGTGAAAGAAAAAGAAATTTGTCGAAGCTTGCTTTTCCTGTATTGTTTGGTTCATGAGAAAGTTGTAAAAAACTAGAAATTGTAAAAAAATAAAAATTTTAACTCTCTCATATTACTCTTCTTTTTCTTTTTTCTTTTTCTTTTTATTTTTATTTTTATAGGAAAGCTTTGATGGTAGGATCTACCATTTTACTGCTATAGTAGTATTATTTTTCCTTTCCTTTTTCTTTTCCTACCTATCAAACAGAGCCCTAGGAGTTTAGGCCTTGGGGTATAGATATGAAGCACAAACATTTAGAAATGTGCCAAAGACATTTATAATAATACAGAACTATAGAATGGGGTCATGGGTGGGCTTAATATTTTATTACAAGGAAAAACTGCATAATCTGACATCGAAAGCAATTTTTTTTTTGCATAGAGCACATCAATGTCCTTTATTTTGGTTACATAGGCCATAAAACACATCTTTGTCCTCATTGTCAATAACCCTTCAAGTGTCAAGAAGCTTGCTCCATCCATTTTCTGAATAATTAGAGGTCTTGTCAAGTGGCCATGGTGCCCCTGCCATAACCGCTTCAATCTCCCATACCTCCCTCGGACACTTTGTCATGTTCTTGCCACCATCAGAAGTAACATGCTAGAAATACCCCACACAAAAAAAAAGAAAAAGAAAAAAAAGGATGAAAAGAAATAAGAAATGAGTCAAAACCAGATATATTAGTTAATATGGGTTAATCAAATGAGGCATTTTATGCAGTAAAATTGGTAATATAAATGGTATCATATTGCAGAAATCAATGTCAAAAGAACACAAAATTTTATCTAGGTTTAGACGTTGAAGAGAGTTTTAGCAAATATAGTACCACATCACTTTCAATTCGAACTCCTCCAAATCCGTTAAATCTGCTAATTTCTTCATGATTGAAAAACTTTGAAGTGTGTGAGCTTTCAATAGCCGGAATCAACAAAGCATCAATGAAGTAACATCCAGGTTCCACCGTTATCACCTACAGAAAGAGCCTCCAACCTCAGTATGTTTTCCTTATTTCATAATACATTATTTATTAATACCACTAGAGAGGTTTATAGGAAAATAAGCAAATGATCATAAATCAATAGGAATTTCAATTCATAACAATATTACAACAGCTGTTTAGAGTCCATGATGCTAAAAGATGATGTAGAAAAGTTAAATCTAATCCCAATTAGTTCTCATGATATTTATTAATTATAATAAAATAGATATTCAAACTGCTATTCGTATTCCAGAATAAATTTGTCAACAATTTTTAATTTTCTAATTAAAAAGTTAATATTTTATAACTTCTATTTTTGAAAGATGAAAACCAATTTAAATGTGATAATATTTGTAGTAAAAAATCTAACAAACACAAACTTTCAAAATTAATAAAAATTAAAAATCGATAATTTTTTCAACTACAAAAATATCCCAGTCTCCCATGGCCCTATTATTATGACAGCATTCTTTACCATAGAATTTGGCCTTCGGGGTCAACCCATATGGAAGGAAACACATACATTTTGAAGAGAGTGCACTGGAAATAAAACAGAGTAGGACGCTCGGTTCATCAAAACAAAACATGACATTGCTAAGAATAGACAAATTCCTTTACCAGAAAAAGCCATTACTAACCATTCCCTCCTGGAGCTCTCTAATTGTACGTAAAGACCTTAATCCAGGTTCTTTTGGCCTCTCCAGTCCCTGCAAATAATGAAAACCAACAGATGCTACAATTAATGAGATGCACAGTACTCATTAAAACAAAACAATAAAAAAAAGATGAAAAGGAAGAAAGTGATAATTTTATCACAAAGACCTTGTAGTAGCCCCCAGGATCATGAGTGTCAATACCCAGGAAGTGCCCTAGACCATGGGGCATGAAAACAGCGCCCAACCGTTCAATCATCATATCATCAACATCACTAGAGCCAAAAATCATGAAAAAGAATATATAAAAATTGATACTGTCCTCCTAGTGCTGGTGCAGGTAGAGAGTAAAAGAAAGCACTTCATCAGGAAATTAGAGAATACCCAACAAGGATGCAACTTTTCTTTAATGACTCAAGAATGACTTTCTCTGCTAATCTGCAACAATTGGCAGAAAATGAGAATCAAGATGCACAATTGCATGGACAACAAAATTTTTATGCAACACTGACTGGGAACATCAGCATAACAATTCAGTTTTATTTAATATTATGAAGAGAAATACTCTTTTAATCAGTGAAGAGGTTTAATTCCCAACCAAAAAGGAAATTAAGAACTTTGATTAATCTTGATATATCATAAAATTTTCTACCTGGAATCACATAGCTTCCTTCAACTTGGGAAATGCAATTATGAATGGCATGCAAGTAATGGATTTGTTTATTCATTTTGGTCCTTGCAAGTAACGAGTTTATGTACTGACTCCTGCAAAACATCTCTCTAAAGTTTCCAACACGACTGCAGACTGGCATGACAGATATATTACATTCAAATGCAGACATTCTTTATGAGTAAAATCTTTTCTAATATTCTCTAGCTATAAGAATTTGGTTTGAAAGTCTTGCACAAGTAATTTTATCAGCATGTAGCTCTTTTCAGACTTTTTAACCAATTCAGGTCAGCTTAAACTGCTGTTCAATTCTTATCCCGTATAGCTGCCTTTGCTTTACTATTCCTCTATTTTTTTTTCCTAGTAGTTCCTAGGAGGGCATCCTGTCCCTCCTTTTCTATCTCCTTTCATTTCCTTCACATTGTTATTCCTATAAAAAATATTAATATTATATTGACAGAACAAACATACTGGCATGCGAAGTCAGTTATTATCTCCACGTTTTAACTATGCAAATATCCATGTGTATTTAAATCAATTAGATGCTTCATGATCACTGTGACCATCACATTCCAATCAAGCTCATCTCAGCTTAACTAAGCCTTATTTAAATTACTTGAGATCATCTAAATAGATTAAGTTTTGCAATATTTCATATCCACTAAATGTAGGGCCATATCTTCCATTACACTATAGGCCATTGACTCAACCCAACAACCAAAGTTTGTTCTATTAAGCATCTGTAGTAGTAGATAACACAAAATATGATATATAAACTCATATCTGACAGCACAAGAATACAATACATAATTTCTTTTTAAAAATAAAAAATAAAAAAATTAGCAGAACATTATCACTATTCGAACTTACTTGTGCATATCTAGCCAGCTTACTCCAGGTTTCATTGCACATATGACTGCATTATGAGCTTCAAGGACAGCCTGCGAATCACAAACATATAAGCCCATGAATGTAAGCACATGCATGCACACATAAAGAGATTGCAAGACAGATATCAGCACATAGCTTTAGTGGAATTGTTGAAAATGAGAAATGCAAGTTCATAGATTAAATTGTTTGCTACTTTTGAATGTGTAAAACACGTACATTATATATAATACATTGATCCCTCGTAAACTTCCCATTCACCTGCATCACAATTGAATGTATTTTAAGTAGAAACCAAGTAACCAATATAAATATTTTAAAGAAAAGAAAGCGAGTAAAATCTTCCCATGTATCACAAGAAGAAAACAATATACCCCATATATGTTCCCTGGTATCTTTACAGTGTTAAGGACAGCTTGCTGCTGGGCTAAGCATGTGGAAATATAGCTGCTTTGTTTCTCTAATATCTATTTATATTGTCACCACTGTGTGGGATATAATGTAATTTTTTGGTTATTGGACTAAGTTTCAATATCTGAGATGGCATACTCAGTACATGCAGCAGAATCTAGGCATAACGCAAAATATGACCTCCAAATGATCAACACCCATCACTCTGGGAAAGTAAGCTAACGGAGAAATTTGTTTAAACAACAATTTACAAGTCAGTTTAGCTCCTTTGGGGGAAAAGGACTGACTAACACTTGCTTGATTCTAAGCAGCTGAAGCCTCGCCAAAGGGCTGCAAATCCTCGTGTCTAGGATTCAAGGAAAGGATATAGCAGTGGAAGAGAAACAGGAAGTCTTGATAGCCCTTCCACTGCTTACATAGAGTATACTGCCTGAGTCTTGAACTAGATTGGATATTTGGACGGGGATCATTACATTCAGCATGCCTGGTCCACATCAGCATTTTTTTTCCACCCAATAACTCTTCCTCACCTAGGCTTGGGCAGAATATCAGACAAGTACAAGTATTGGTTTATTATGCATCTATTTTCATTAATATTAGGGTTTCTCTTTCTTTCTTTTTAGCATGTATTAAAAGTAAACATTCTGCAAAGAACAAAATAAGGTCAATCATAAGACAATAAATCTTAACAATTCAAATCAGCTGGCTAAGAGTCAGTGCAAGTCTTCACGTCATGCTGGAAAGTCACTTAAACTTTACAATAGGATGCTACCTCTAAGTTACCTACAGATTGTGTGAAGTATTTGCAAAACATATAACAGAAAATCATGTAAATTCCCTTAAATACTTGGACTACCCCACTACTTTCCAGTAAGACACTAACACAAACTTTATACAAGCAAAGACATTCATATTTTTAGACTTCCTAGCCCTCCCACTTCAATTTTACACCCTTTTTCAACTATACTCATTTTATGGGCAAGTTGTTAATGACTGCCCAGCATTTTGGCTTTGCGCATTGCTTAAGAAGTTCCTTATAAAATTTGATAGGTATTTCTTGATCACACAACCTTCCAAAAGCCCTTCTCTATTTCATCTATCCCGTCGTAATTTGTCAATCAAAAGTCCAAACTACTGAAAACAATAACCTTTCAGAATCTTCTGGCCACTGCCTAGTATTACTAGAAGCATGTTTCATATATCCTTAATCCTTATCTCAAATATAAAAACTCTTTGATTCTAAAGCATTTCACCAGAATTTCAATTTAGTGCTAAACCCTACTCTGGGTCACTCAACTATGAATATGCCATTGACAAACAATACCATGGAAGATCTTCCTAGGAAGTCAAGTCAATTTACTCATAAACAACACAAAAGGATAAAACTCAATGTTGACCCTGTAAGCCTATTGTGGCTAGAAATGCATTCCTGTCTCTTTCAATTGTTTCTCTGCTAAGTATAATCCCAGCATAATTTTCCTTGGTAATTGCAAATAGCACAAGAAACTGACAGCAAAATGTAAAACATATACTCACAGGGAATGAACAAGTTATGTCAGATCCATAAAAATGGTATTCAGCACCCATATCCAGCAATGCCATATCTCCGTCTTCCAAGGTCTGCCAAAAAATCGTTGTAACAAAGTTGAAAAAAAAAAAATCATTAAATACTTCATCAAGTTCAGGTCCTTCAGGAGAGTTGAACAAACTGGAATTGTGCATGTGTAGGCATGTCCGTATGTGTGAGAGTCAAGTTAAGACTCCCTACCCTTTTGTCAAGTTTCAAGTTATTGACAGAACAGATTATTTAACAAATTTTACAGCTAAATCTTACATAAGCACGGATTATGCATAAGCCAATATTCCAATATAATCACTTGGTGCAAAAGTAAGTTTTGGTACATGGCTAGAATACAAGAGTTTGCCTAGTCAACTGTCTAAGCATCCAGTGGCTTCAATCTTCAAGTCATGTGAAACAACCAAGGTTTCAAGGTTCTCGAGCTCTGACCTTATTGCCTCACTGCAATGTTTTAATAAAGTTTGCAGTGTATCAAATGGATTATAGAAGGCCAAAGAAAAATTCATGCTCATGTGTAATACTCTAAAAAAACAGGCTGTTACTTCCATGTATAAAGTAAAACAATAAAAGTTTCACAAGCAACACTAGATTTGTAATACAGAACAAAGTAATGTCATTCAGTGTATTCTTTTTTCTGTTTTTTGTAGGCAGCTTAATACCTTTCCTATAATTTAAACTGTAAGTATTATTTTCTTTAAAAAAAATTATATCCTCTTGCCACTTTAAAATCCTTTATTTATAGCAAGAGATGCTTCCTAGCCCTTTTGAATATGATGGGAACAGTAACCAACCTTCCATCACTAATATCAAGAGGAAATGACGGGTGCCCCGTGGCCACAGAGTGCATGTTTTGACAATGCATAAATGCCCCCACCCTTACACGCATTTGCATCATGCATGCAAGCACATACACTTGTGTGTGCACCTTCCCTTCTTATACAAAATTCACCAAAATAAAGAAAATTTAAAATAATTTAACGCTATAATTCGAGTCCAGATAAAAAGTATAATGAAACCATAGTTTCCTGAGGTATAAATCCAACTAAATTTAACTAAGAATGTTATAGGATAAAAGTATTGAATCTACCGTACCCTGTCATTTGGAGCAGCTGCATGCCCATAATGGAGAACAGAACTGTAGAATGAAGATTAAGACCGTTAGCTTTAAATTATGGTAATGAAGGTAAAAATCTACAAAATAAATTTGTATCCAAATTGATAGTCAGAAAAACCATAACTGCACTTCTTTTCACTGTAAAGAGAAGGTATTTTAAACTACAAAGAAATGACAAGCTGAACTTTCAAGAGAAAAACACATTTACTCACAAAAGTCCAAAATCTTCAAATAATCTACCTAATCCTGTAGAAACACCTCCAACTTAAATTTATAGCTTCAATATTATCAAATCTTTTATTACTCATCTTCAAATTACATGAATACTAACCAAACTTTCAAATGGCCAGAAACTGAAACAAAACTTTTAAATTTGTTAGAAGCTATTTCCAAATACTTGAGATCCATTTAATAGTTGATTTTTTTTTATTATTATTACTAATGAGTAATTGATAAAGTTCATTGACGCGCAGTTATTAGTATATTAAATGTATCGAGAGATAAAAAGCAACAATTTAAGAAAAACCTCACCTGTTTTCACCAGTAGCACAAACACATGTGTACGAGCAATGCCTGCAGCCACCATACATGTAGGTGTGGTGAAGAAACATACTTTCCAATTGATACTCTTTCATGCCCACTCTCGTTTTTCTCATAACCTGCCAAGAATGCATAATTGAAATAGAATATAATATGTGGAAACAATAATTTAAAGAAAGAAAGGAACGAGAGAACACGTGACCTATTCTCAAAATACTCATAAGGAAAAGAAAAGAAAAGAAAAAAAGAACATTACATACTAACAACAACGATTCAAAATTCAAAGTTATTAAAACTCCTAAAAGGATCATAAAATGGTTTTCTTCTGTTCGCTTTGTATCTTCTTCTTTTTTTTTCCGTGGGTTGCTGGAAATTACCTAGTACAGCCAAAATAGATTCATGGCCATATTAAAAGTCTGACGAGAAAGTATCCAGTGTCAACATAATGTTTAATGAGCAAAAAATTATTAAATTGGTTTTCATAATTTCTCTTTGATCATGATGATTTTTTTTTTGCTCCAAAAAAATCAGAGAAAAATAAAGAAAATCTCTTTCCACAAAATTCCAATGTCAGTTTTCCTTGGCCAATAAGAAATCTAATTATTGACAGACACAAGAGTTCCACACAAACCATCTAAAACACTCAGTCGAAAGCCAACAAATTCCATTCATAAAACTCTCTCATCGTTTAGTCCGCATGTAATAATGGATAAGTAACTAAAATCCCAAACTTACTGCCTTAAAGAGGGGGCTAGAAAACATGGCATTGAAAACTATGCATGCTTTTGCATACAAATTACAAGTAAATGAAAACTTATGGCACATAGCATATGCGATTTTATGCTGTTAATACATACATAGCTGTTAATACATACATTACTGTAATTTCTCATAAAAACTATAATAATATAAAATGATTCAGACAACTATCAAGTAGCAAAAGAATAGAGAACACAACATAAACAATACATAAAACTAGCAATAATATCTTCTATTCTTTCAAAAAATTATAATTTTCTAGATTCTTCAAAATTTCATGAATTATTCTTGCATATTTATGATACTAAAAGTTAACACACAATTGTCCATATAAATGCTAGTATATGTACATGTATGTATTAACATCTCACTCAGCCCTAATATTTTCAATGTGCATTGCTGAATTAAACCCTTTACACCAGAACTTCATCAATGTATATAAACCGGCATAGGTTACCAGTTACCTGACTGGAGAACTGATAACAAAAAAACTTCCTAGAATTAAAGGCAGAAAAACATATTAAATTGTATAGTTGTTTATCCATACACATAGATGCAGAAGAATATAATAAGCTATATGAATAAAAACAAAAGTACATTTTTATGGAAGCAACTTCATTGAAACATTTTGACAAATGGTTACCTCAACGTGAGCTTCAGAGCTTATATCATTGGCGAACTGGATGAGAGAAAGTTCTAGATCTGACTTCAAAACGCGGCATTCTGTCAAAGTAGGATGCAAGGTACTAAGATCCGTTTCAAACTTTTCCATTCCCTAAACAGAGACAGAAACATACCAAATCTAGATTTATACAGTAGAAGTGGAGGTTTTATAGGTGTGCATCAAAAGCTGGAAATGTTGCTCCTATTCATGATATTCAGAACCTCGGCGGACAAATTATTGAAAGAATTGGAATTATACAATAAAGACCAAATATAAATGAAAAACACTTGAATGTTTCAAGTAAACAAATAATAAAAACTAAAGTTAGAAACCTTCTCGATATTTCAGTCGTAACTCATAAACTAAAGCAGCCATGTTTGTTTTCTCCCATATTCATTATTCGCCATAATCTTGCACTTCAACTCATGATGAGTAGAATTGTTAATACATATAAGATATACAGACATGCACTGCAAGTCTGCAATGTTGAAAAGGGCTTAAATAAAGTGATGTTTCCCAATAACACAAAAAGATGCATAACAGAACACCACACTGTGATTTAGTTGCTCTCTCTCTCTCTCTCTCTCTCTCTCTCTCTCTATATATATATATATATATATATTAAACACACTCTTGTATATGAGACAGGTAACCTATGCATTTCCTGGTTGAGTGGAACATGGTGCAGATATGCATGGCACCTTTTGGATCTAAGGAGCCCTCCACTTGATCGTGCCTCATGTGAAAGCCAGCATGATCCATGATGATTTACGTATCTGTGCACCCAAATTACTGTAACAGTATAAGGATTTTACTATAATCACCATAGTGATTCAAGCACAAAGATACCCACGTTTATAGCTATGGCACATGCATTGAACTGTTTTTCCACATGGAGTTGGCCAAGGAAAGGGTTACCTAGGCCCAGAAGGTGAGTCACAAACATGGGCCACATCACTCAACAAGGAACAGGCGTGCTACATTTGACGCTGCACACTTGCTCACACACAAATTTATATGATATATAGCATGAAAAATGCTACCGTTCCCAACATTTTTCCCAAAAAAAATCCCATCTAATGTGGCAGCTAACGTGGCAATGCCACATCAGGAATTATCTCAAAAAATGCTTTTGATGACATGGCAACTCCATGTCAAGTCTGCCAATGAGGCAACACCACATCAGCTCCCACATCAGATGGGAGAAAAGTTGAACAAAATGTTGGGAAGAGTAACGCTACTCTATATGGCATTATGCGCGAGCATGCGCACACACAAAGAGATTATAGTCTTCTAAGTTCTAACTCAATGACCATTAAAATGATGCAAAGATTAAGCTTACTGGACATCCAAGTTTTGCTGATAACAAAAATAAAAGTTCGAAGAAGATTTAATACTACATCAAATAAACTTTGACTCCTGTAAGGTGTCATGGTATCCCCATTCTAACACTCCCACTAAAAGAATAAACACATCTACAATCATGTATACTGAGCATTTTGGTCTCACATACAATGTTGAGCCCAGATTCTAAGTAGTGTTAACACTATAACACACTATTGCTATCACCATGGATGTGCTAGAAAATGTACTAAAAGAAGAGAACTTAGTGAGACATTACTCACTTCTGAAGGCATAAGCAAATGTATTGTGGTGAGTAGGTGACAAATAAAGTAGGAGATGTAAGAACCTCAAACTCCGCTGGTTTTGAAAAGTTATTGCTATCAGTGTTAAGCCCGTGCAAGAGGAACAACAAAGGTTTTCCCAATCCCTGGTATTGATCATGCAAAACTCCTACAATCTCATCAGTATAGTGAACCACATCAACCATGTATCTTTCCTGCAAAAGAAGGATGTAAAAATAATCCCAACATATTTACATTGCATTTTGACACAAGGAACGAACAAACAGTGAAAGTTAGGTCACCTTAAAGTAGGATAATGGCTTAATCTCTCCCAACCAAACAGCGTAATCAGCAGATAACCTAGGAGCAAACAGAATAGATTTCCCAGTCGCAATGTCCTAATAAAGAACGATAAAACATATATCAAATTCAAATAAATTAGATGTTCCAGCAACTTAATAAAAATCTAAATCTCCAATCTGGTTTATGAGATAAAATTTTTAATATTCATCTTAATCCAAATAAAATCATCACTATATACACAAAGGAATATGGAGATGCGAAAGTAAGAAACAACAGGTCTGAAGCTTTAAGACCAATCTTCAAACTTTTGTGTGCACTAAGATCATTATCCGAATCTTTTGTGTGCACTAAGACCATGATCCAAATCTTTTGTGGTTTCTTGCTCAGCAAACACAGCCCATCCATAATAAAATGGATAATTAATTCACAGAAACAAGTGTAAGCTGATGCTTAAACGTATTGCAGACCCTTAGGAGAGAACTTTCACCAAGAGAACCCCCCCCCCCCAACCACCACAACAATCACAAATTTCTGGAAGGCCTGAAATGATTTCACTAATTTTTTTTTTTTCATTGGAGCTGCTCAGAGGGGTGCACAAATCTCAGTACTATTTCTTAGCTGAGTGTCAAAAATGCGCGACTGTTAGAATAGTTTGCATTTATAGTGCCAAGTGGTAAGAAGGATGCCAACTCATTATCCAAAAGCAGTTTAAAGAATCAATATAATTGCATAATTAGAATTGAATACTATAGTTTTCACAACTACTCCCCCAAAATACAAGGCATTTTATTAAACATGGTCAGATATCAAACCACCAGAATACAACCTTAACAACAACCAACAGGTTTAACAGAATCAAATATCCTATCAAGTTGAATGAGCATCCAACCACATGCAGACTACTCAAAGAATCCAAAACCTTTGAAAAATAGATGAAGAAAATTTATCCCTTTTCCGAACAACAGAATATTTCAAAGAATGTAGAGTTGCACCTGCTATCATGAGAGCAAACTTATAATTCATGCCGTGAACTATGGCTGCGAGCGTTTGATCAAAGGCTACGGCACAATAAAAAAGTCTCAAAAAACCAACTTGGTTTATGTCAGGACTCAGGATAATCAAACCTGAAACTATTTTCTAAGATGATTGATGGAAAGGTTCAAAGATAAGAAGAAAGACCTCATATGCCATTATTGATTTTTTCTTTTCTTTTTTAAATAAACATAAGATAGGATCCAAAAAAATATAATGCGGTGGGTTTTAGAAAAGAAAGGGGTATTAACTAGATATATTAACAAGGCTAATGACATGCACAAGGGAACAAAAAGAGGAGAGACAGGTTAACAAGTAACAAGGCATGTTCAAAAACAGCACTTTTGGTGCATGTTCTTCAACGATTAGTATTAGCCAACAAAACTCGTGTATGCTTATATCTAAAGGTTAGAAATAAGCAAGACTAAGAATGGGATAAATAAAGGTTGTGGAATGAAAATTTAGTAAGGCTAGGAGTACGTATAACTCTAATCGATTATTTTGAGGAGAGGGAGATCAGAAAGCACTTCACCTACAGAATTAGAATAGTATAAATGAAGTGGAGAAGTGATTCTGCTTTGGAGTGTTGTGAAAACATCAAATACCTATGAAAATATAGAAAAATATTTATAATATGACTAACATATAAGATGAGCGCATCGTGTTGAAGTTAATGTAGTTATGAATCAAACATGACTTGTGATAAAAAAATTTAAAAAAAATGTTTGAAGCTCCTAACATTATAAAGAATAAAATAAATCTTATAAAGGACAATGACATGTTCCTTACTCAATGAACTTACAATAGCTCCATAGAAACCAGGCTCTCTCACTCCAAACAAGTAAGCAAAATAACTCTCCTGCCTATAAATCAAATTAGAAATCAATTAGAAAGTAAACTAATCATCATTCTTAATAGGCATTTCAATGCAAACCAAAATTTTGACAAAACCATATTTCAACCATGATTACAGCAGTGCTTTGAGAAGAAAGTCACTGTTTTAAACTCAATACTGATAAATAAATGATTTGTGAAATTAATGGAGTCCGCACTCAGGTGATAAAACAATTATGCCATTTATCTAAATAAAAAAAGCAAGAAATACACATACATCAACCAAAATTCGTAAACTTGTACAACCAAAAACAGAATAATTACAATGACCAGGAAGTTGTTACATACTATAAAGGTCGATTTCCATAATTGTGTCTTTGTCTGTGTCAGATTAATAGAAAAGCTTTCAATTACATTAGATAATCATTTTTGGATGACACCCTCAAAATTCCCAAAAAAATCTAAATCCATGCTACTTAAAATATGGAAATCCAATGCTAATTGGTGAAATCATTTTACAATAAGGCATTTTTGCTCCTACAAAAAAACACAATTTTGTCTTCGAGAATGCATTGCTACTCACCAACCATAATGCATACAAAACACGCCTATATCTCATCTAAATTTTAGAAACAGACAGTTTTTTTTTTTTTCACTCTGTCCTTCTTTTGTCCACTCTGTTTCTTTTTCATATAATACAAAACCATACAACATCAAACCGCTTGAATACAACAAATTTCAAGTTCTCAATCATTATTATGCATCTTCTAAGTAAATTCATACAATTACTATAATGCAAATGTTGCAATCGATTTAGCTAGGTACTGTGTGTTTAAGAAGTTAAAAGTACTTTCCGAATTTAAGAGCTAAAAAAATCAATGCAATTTTTGCTTTCAAAAGCAATAATGTACTTCCAAATTGCTATCCAAACAACGCATTAGAACATTAGACTTTGACAAAGGATTCTTGATCGTATTATTTGAAACCTTCATTTCAAAAAGTAATATTTCTTCATAGAATTATGATGAAAACAATACTAAAAATTAATATATAATATAAAATTTGACATATATATATATCATCAAGTACCTGAAGAGTTCGATGTGATCGGTGCAGTAGCGTGTTTGCTCCTCGCCTCCCTGACAAAAAAGTGGTTGCGAATCCAAAAGAGAAATGAAAATCGATGAAATAATCAGAGATCATGACATCGATATAGATTTATATATATAAACATATATGTAGGAGAGTACCTGAAGAAATACGAAACCTTGAAGAGCACGAGATGACGCAGTGAGGTGTTGACGAAGAGATTTGATGAGCTTGTCTCTGTTATTGACGTGAAGCTCCACTGGGATTTCAGGAGGAGAAAGGGAAGAAGGGGAAGGTGAGTATGAAGCCATAGAAATGGCTTCGCTTGGTTTCGCCATGGTCGACTGGCCGAAGCGTTCACAGATTCGACCCACTTAAAGCAATGTATAAAAATTCCAATGAAACGACGTCGCACCACAATGGGATGTCCCGCAGATTGGAATTCTCAAGCAAAATCAGAATCAAATTCGATATATTTTTTAAAAAATATTCCTTTTCTTATGGGAATTAAACGGGCGATATTCTTTCCTAAATTGAATTATTTCATTTTAATCTGTCATATGGTGATTGAGTACTTTGTTATGTTAAATTTCTGAAATTGAACTTTTGTATCTTAACTACAGTATATGAGAATATAGTTAAGATACAAAAAATTATACAGTGAATTTAAACTCACCTCCTAGATTTTTTAATAATTATATAACTTTTTTTATAATAATTATAAGTTTAGAAATGATCCTATCACTAAATACTTACTTTTGCTAAAGTGAGCATGGGCTGATAGGTAATTGTGAGACGCGTATTTTGAAAAAATGGTTGTTAAATTAAGGGCTCGTTTGGATTAATTTAAAAAAAAAAAATCACTTTTAGAGCTTCAAATTCTACTTAATTTAAGATATGAATGATAATCAAGTTTGGACAATTTGATATTTGATTGAACGGATGGCAAAATTAATTTTAAAGAGATATGTAAAGAAATTGTTATCCAAAAGTAATTTTAAAAAAATGCTATAACCCAAATAGGCTATAAATATTATTATTCTTATGCATGCCATGTACGCTAAAAATCACAATGTCCAAGGTTCAATTTCTCAACAAATTTATCGTGTTTTCAACGGTCACAATTTATCGTGTTAAGACAACTATGTGTTTTTTTTTTTTCCTGCTTATATGGCACCTATAACAACATCTCCAATATGGTATGCCATTTTAGGTGTCATTGCCAAAATTTGGCATTGACATCCAAATAGCCTGTTCCAGTGATATACCATTTGGGGTGCAAAATTTTGACAATGATACCTATTTGATACCTATTTGACACCTTAATTGCAAATGGCACTTGTGTCATGTTATATTTTTCATTCAAAAAGTATGAAATGTTAATATATAGCATCAATGCATGAGAACACATTTTAAAATTTGGCATGGCACGAATGAATTGGATATGCTATAAGAAAAGTATTTAATCTAAGGGTTGATTTTTCAAAACATATATCGCACAGTTAATTAAAGCCTCGTGATAACTTTAGTGCTCATGATCGGGACTCACTGATTATAAGTATTTTTTATTATTATTATTTTTGTCAAATAACAACGTGTCTGAGCTATTGAAGCCCAACTAATCTACGCTCCTCACACTAAGCCACCACTTCATTGAGTGGTATAATAATTGGGCTACTAGTCCTGGCAAGTGGCTAACAAAGAGAGTTTGGCTGGTTTCGAACTCGAAATGTTTGGGTCCATAGTTCATCTCTTTCTTGTCATGTAAACTTTGGTTGGTTGACTAAGAGCAATGCTAGTAGTCATGTCCACTTTTCTCGTATTATATTCCTGTTTGACATGTTAAGGTGCCACATCAGCAACATGAAACTACCCCAACACAATGAAAACATCCAAAGACACTGAAAACACTCCTAACACAGTTAATATATATATATATATGGTTTTCACAATAATCTTTCTGTATTTCCATTGTGTGTTTCACTGTGTTTTTCGAATTTTCAATTTGTTTTTTTAGGTTTTTATTATGTTTTTATGGGTTTTCACTATATCTTTTGTGTTTCCATAGTATTTATTTATTTATTTCACTATGTTTTTACCAATACAGTAAAAACACAAAAAACACAGTGAAAATATGAAAAAGTCAATAAAAACATGAAAAACACAGTAAAAACCCGAAAAACACGGTAAAAATATTGGGAGAATAATTAGAAAGAGAAAACATAGTAAAAAAAGTTGGAAAAGGGAGAAGAGGAAAAAGAAGAAGAAATAATAAAAAGATGATTGGTGTCGGCGTACCTGTGATTCACCAGCAATAATCACCAGCGTACATAAAAGGATGATTGGCGCCGACGTACCATAATTGGAGAAGTTCACTGTGACCATAATTGGAGAAGGTCACTGTGGCTAGAAGTCGACATGGTTACAAACTCTTTTTTCATCTCTTATCTTTCTCTCATCTTTTACATTTCACCGTTTTTATCCCATCCCTATCTCATCACCATTTTTATCTTATTTTTATCTCATTTTTTATGATACGATAAATACCACTCCGGACGAACCTCAAACTGAGAACTTTATCATTTTCCGTTGACTAAATATAAGTTTACACTAGCCACAATCACTGTTGGAACCGAAGGAGGAAATTCGGGAAAAGGGTGATTTGATTAATAAAACATTAAAACCCAATTTTCTCTGTAATCAGTTCAGTACCCAATAAAAGTAGAAACGGAAAAGGAAAACCTTCGACGACCTCCAGACACTCCACGTATCCAACGGAGTATCCCAAAAAGCCCATAATTTCGCGGGTCACTGCTCAAATCCGGAGCGACGATCACTTCACTCGTGTGTGCGAAGCAATACGTTCGTCGATGCTGTGAGTTGTATCGCGTCGATTCGGTGGTTGTTGGGGCCGAAGATGAACGGCGGCATAGTCAACGGACTGGAAGGAGTCGAATCTCCGCCGGAGCCACTAGAGTGGAGATTCTCTCAGGTGTTCGACGGACGGACTTCTGGGGAAGATGTTCAGGAAGGTATATATCACTCGTGCCATTACTCTGATCCACTAGGTTGAAATACTCTTGCAGTTTTGATTTGGAATTAGGAGTTATTTGAATCGTTATTGATGTGTTTTTTTCCTTAATTTTGTTGATATAGTGTGTTATTAATGGTTGCCTTTGTGAAAAGGTGTGAGATTTTGGCACTGAACTTACTGCGAATACGCGTCTGTGTGTGTTGTTGAAGTAATATGCTGGGAGAACAGCAAAAGCTAGATTGAACTTGAGACAGATTTGGGGCTACTCTGTTTTTTAGTGACACTTTAATTATAGAAATACTGACTGGTATTTATTGTCCATTCTGTGATTATGTGCACACTTGTAATATTGAACTTATGTTTGAATAGCTCACAGCTTACCCTTTGTGTATATCGGCAGCGTGTATAAGTTTACCTGGATGAAGCATATGGGTCTAATTATTATTGAACTTAATTTTGGTGTTTGAACAACTTAAACGGCTTACTTTTTGTGTATATTGGCACGGTGTACAAATTTACGTGTATGAAGCAAGTGGGTCTAATTATTAGTGGGGCTTAATTTCGTCGTTTGAACAGCTTACAGCTTACCTCTTCACCTAAAAAGAACAGCTTACAGCTTACACTTCGTGAACATTGGCAGAGTGTATAAATTTACCTGGATGAAGTAAATGGGTTTTATTCTGTTAATCATAATATGTTTATACTTTTTGCAGCTGACATCATTTCCACAATTGAGTTTGACAAAACTGGGGATCATCTGGCTACCGGGGATCGTGGGGGTCGGGTGGTTTTATTTGAGAGGACTGACAGGAGGGATGTATGTTGTCAATCTCAGTTGTGTACTTTTTTTTCTTTTTTCCTTTTTTGTTTTTATTTGATTTTGTTTTGAACCTTGATTAACTCTCCAGCCACTTCTTGTTGCAATATTGTAATGAATGTATAGCACAGTAGATATAGGAGAGATCTAGAGAGGATGGATAATTCATGCAGTGGCCATCCTGAATTCCGGTATAAGACAGAGTTTCAAAGTCATGAACCTGAGGTATCTACTTTTGTGGGTTACTGATCAATGAAGTCTGTATAAGTTCTTGCTTATTTGCTTACCAAACTATGAAGTGTTAATGAATTCTGCAACTGTATATATTTGTACCCAGTTTGATTATCTCAAGAGTTTGGAAATAGAGGAGAAAGTTAACAAGATCAGATGGTGCCAAACAGCTAATAATGCACTGTTTCTTCTCTCCACTAATGACAAAACTATTAAGTTTTGGAAGGTAAGGAAAGAGAATTTCTTTTAGATTTTTACCTTTACAAAACTTTGATTATCAGTAGTAAACAGAATGCTTTAAGGATCTTGTTTGCTGGATATGCTTTTTGGTTGATCTGTTCAAGTATTCCTTTAGTGGCTTTTCCAAGTACTCTATGTATTAATTAATACATGTGTGCATTTTCTTGTGGCATGTTTGGTGCATCAGGAGTATGGAAACTTTTGGTAAATTTAATGAAACACTATATATCTTTTATGCATTGTGTAGGCAAAAATTCTAACACGATACTGTAATTTGTTTGGCTAGGTCCATCCAACTTTGGAAGTCCTAGGTCTACCTGAATTTTTTTCCCATTACTTAATCTCCATGTTCCACGTAATGTTTGACGTCCAATTTAGAAGTGCAATTTGTGGTTCACACTACAAGTCAGGCATCCTTTGGCGCATGCAAGAAAGGGCTCCTGGATGGCACAACCTATAGGCATACGAGGACGTGGTAAGTGGAGAACCACGCCCTTGTTTTTTGGCCCATAATTTTAAAAGAAAGTGAAATAGTCATCCCAAAATAAAGGGCAGTGCTGTCAACTGTATGGCAACATTCTTACTAGCAATTGTCAAAAAGATATGCCCCTGGTGCTTTATATATGCCAGTTATGGGGTTCCTACATCATTCCCGTGGGCTTATTATTGTATTTGAGTTGAAATATCCATAAATCTCATGCAATGTTAATCTACAATTACTGGGATTTACGTAATTCTGGACTGCTGCTTCCTATGCAACTTAGTGTACCTTTGTTGTTCTGTTTGAGTGTTGGACAGGTCCAGGAAAAGAAGGTCAAGAAAATTTGTGACATGAATGTGGACCCTTCAAACGCTGAAAAAACTGTCAATGTTGCTTACTCAAGTGCCAATCCATTTCTAACAAATGGAGGATGTCAAGGGAGATATTGTTGTAATTTGATCAGAGACTTTTCCTTCCCAGCAGGGGGCTTTCCTTCTCTACATTTACCTGTGGTATGTGTATTCTGCCTAACTTTCTGTTTTTTCTGGCCATAATAGTTGCACCAGAGTAAATAACAGTATTTACATTTACCTGTGGTGCGTGTATTCTGCCTAACTTTCTGTTTTTTCTGGCCATAATAGTTGCACCAAAGTGAATAACAGTATTAGTTTACTAATTTACCTTGTATGCCGGTGATTGATATTTTAGATATTTCTACTTTTGCTTTCATTTGCAGTCGGTGGATCTGAACATTTTTGTTAGTAGTTAGAAACTGACTGTTGTTTTATCTTGTTCACAGCACTGACATTGCATTCATAATTTATAGGTAGCAAGCAATGAGACAATCCTTGCTGCTAGATGTCAGAGAATATATGCTAACGCTCACGACTTTCATGTCAATTCTATATCAAATAACAGGTGAACATCCATATCTGTTGTTGAACATGCTCTAGTTTTTCATAGTTGAAAATATTCGTTCAAATCATTTCATTTCTTTTTCATGTTGAGATTTAGCATTAAATTATACTCTTCCCTTTTCTTCTAAATAATTTTCTTGAACTTGGACATGGACCTGGAGCAAAGATGAAATACCACTGGCACAGTGCATCACTATCTTCATCTGTTTCTTCTTCTAAAATTGACTTGGACTTGGATTAATCTGATCCATTCATCTCGAGATCAACTTCTTCTCTTGGTCCTTTTATCTTGAGTTGTTCTTAATTTTTTCTTGATCTCTCTCTCTATGGAGAAAAAATATTGTTAGTGAGGCGCTCATATTATATATTTGCATAGAAGAGCTCGGAGATGTGCTTATTTGTTGGTTTTTCTGGGCACTTAGAGAGAGAGAGAGAGAGAGAGAGAATAAAAAATACAAAGAGATCATTTTTGGAGTTTTCTGGGGCTGCTCATATCATATTTGCATTAAAGAGCTCACAGATGTGATTATTTTTGGGTTTTGCTTGTAAATCGGTGTTTTTCACTGTTTTTCGTACATATGCAATTAGAGTTCACAGATGTTATTATTTTAAGGTTTTGCTTGTAATTCCGTGTTTTTCACTGTTTTCGTACATATGGAAGGGAAACTAATGAAGCTTCCAATAAGAATATATTTAACACCTTATAAAGCTTCGAGACTGTCTATTGTCCAACTTTTAAACAGGTTTGCTGGGAAACTAGGATTCATTTGTTGTCCTTAAAGAGGGTCATTATCTTGAGCACTATTATCCTGGTTGAATATTCCAGATATGATGTGCCCATTCAGAAAACGGTGGTTTTTTAGTTTCTTAACTTGCATTTCTAATCACTAATATGCAGTTTTACCACCCCATTTTTCTCTGTTCAACACTATCTAGTCTATGGGTTCTTAATCTTTGCAGTTTTCACCCCTCTCGTGGTCTTTAAGAGTGCCATAACTTTGCTGGAATTATCAGAAAATTGTGTCAGAAATGTCACTGTCTTTCTGTGGCTTTATATGTTTTTCATGCAGTTTTCTGTACATTTTATTTATTTATTTATTGAACACTTAATGCCATGTTCATGATTGTAATCTTTTATACACTGAAACTTTGAATTATTTAGAGGAAACATCTGAAGCGATAAGTTGTGCATTATTTATCATTTGTTAATGAGGCCATATTCTTATCATCTGCTATCTGCTGTATTATGCATGCTCCCCCTTGTTCTTAATCTTTTGCATGTGATTCATAGAGCACTAATTTCTTTCCTTCAATTTTCTAGTGATGGTGAGACTTTTATATCAGCTGATGATTTGCGAATAAACCTTTGGAACCTGGAGATTAGCAATCAAAGTTTCAACATCGTGGACCTGAAGCCTGCCAACATGGAGGATCTAACTGGTAAGGTTTCTCTGTATTCTTGATTACTGTTCGTGCTGATTTCTGGATATTAATTTGGTTTAACTGCTTCATTTTGTTGATGAATGACATGATTGAAATTATACTTCCATTGCACTTGCAGAAGTCATATCATCGGCTGAGTTTCACCCTACCCACTGTAATATGTTAGCGTACAGTAGCTCAAAGGGCTCAATCCGTCTAATTGATTTGCGGCAATCAGCTTTATGTGATACTCATGCCAAATTGTAAGTGATCTTCTGATTTATTTATTTTTTCTTTCTTTTCCATTCTTTTTAGAGCATTGGCCCAGACCAGGGAGGTTTAATTGGCTTAGCAACTTTGAGAAAGTATATCAAACATTAAATTTAGTTTCAAATTATTAACCAGTGTATATTTTCAATACAGATTTGAGGAACAGGAGACAGCTGGTTCAAGATCTTTTTTTACAGAATTGATTGCCTCAATTTCAGATATCAAGTTCGGAAAGGATGGAAGATATATACTTAGTCGTGATTATATGACTCTAAAGGTTCATTGATTCATATCTGCTGTTGTTTGAGTTATCATGTTTGGCACGGACAATTCATTATTGGATTTTTGCATCACATATGAGGACCGTGATTGCTGGATATGTAGGCCTTTCAGTTGAGCTGGGCTGAAGGGGCTCAAGCTCAGCCCGAATGATAAGTAGCAACTTCAAACCCTAGCTCAGCCTATTTAGAGCTTACACTCACCGAGTATGGCCCAGCTTACTATGTCATGATACTTCAATTTGAAAATTACAAAAACACATAACTATATTTTTTGTCCCCACAATGACTTGAACCTAGGATTCAATGATAAAAGTTGAGATCTTAACCTACACAACACGAACTTTATGCTTTAGAAATATAGTATAAATACTCGATAGAAACGTACAACACATAATACATTATTATACTTTGGGCTAGGCTGAGCTTCGGCTGAGCTAAGCATAACCCAAGCTAGCCTGAAAACAATGTTTGGCCAAAAAAAAAAGGACCAAACTCAGCCAGCCCCAACTCAAATCAAGCTCAGCTCTTAAAATTTTGGGCTGAATGAGTGGTCTTCAGGCTGGCTCAGCCCACTTGAATGACTTCTGATGCTATTGGGCATATTAAAGTTCGCGCAAGACTGTGTTTGCTTCTTAGGAGAACTATTTTTTTTTTTTATCAGTAAAATTTAGAATTTCTAACGGATATCTGCTTTACTTGAATATTCAGCTGTGGGACATCAATATGGATGCTGGTCCAGTTGCAACTTTTCAGGTTCATGAGTATTTAAGGCCCAAGGTACTTTTCTTTCTTTAATGTATTATCTAGTCTATCCATGGACCTTCTGCAACTGTGCCATTGTATCTATGCTTATTGCACTTACACTGTGATCTTGATCAGCTGTGTGATTTATATGAAAATGATTCCATCTTTGACAAATTTGAGTGTTGTCTGAGTGGAGATGGAAGTCGAGTTGCAACTGGTTCATACAGGTATGCCTTTCTACCCATGGGGTGTGGGGGGAGAGAGAGAGTGAACAGGGGGTGGGGGGAACTGTTGTTCATGTTGCCTACATCTAAACATGAATGCTAATTTTGTTTCTAATGATCCCAGCAATGTATTTCGTGTCTTTGGTTGTGCTGCGGGAAGCACTGAGGCAACGACTTTCGAAGCCAGCAAAACCCCAGTGAGGTATGTCTTACATATTAAAGAAATGACAAATGCCTCATGAATCATGGTATCTTAAATTATGGTAGTAACTACAACAACAACAACAAAAATAACATGATGATGATGTTCTTGGACACAATTGGATTTGTGAAATGATTAGTTGAAGACTGCATCCAG
>JAESVK010000422.1:199623-242635 GCA_017140935.1 Hamamelis virginiana
TGGACACAATTGGATTTGTGAAATGATTAGTTGAAGACTGCATCCAGTTAAATGGTTTGATTTCTTTTGTAATTTTGTTAGAAAGATTGGCAATTTATGTTGTCTTATTCTGTGCACTACTTATGTTTAGGAGGCAAATGCCAACCACATCAAGGCCTTCAAGATCTCTGAGCAATTTTACACGTGTCATACGACGAGGTCCATACACACTTGTTCACAGTGGCTTCTTTATTTGCCTCTTTTTCTTCGCCTTCTAACCACCATATAATTATTTTTTTTCTCCTTGGGAATTACAACAGGAGCAGATAGCCCTGAAGTTGATGCAAATGCAAATGCCTTTGATTTTACAAAAAAGTTGCTCCACCTAGCCTGGCACCCAACTGAGAATTCACTTGCTTGCGCTGCTGCAAACAGCCTGTACATGTATTCTGCATAAATATGATCTGAGGAAACATTTTGTCACTTTGGCAGGCTCTTTTGTGAGTGTGTTGGTGAAGGCTTCATTGCAATTTCACCAACCAGATGGAGTGTGCATCACCCGTCAGATACTGACCGTTCTTTAAAAACTGCAGCTCATTCTCCGAAATCAGAAATCCAGAAGCGGCTGTCACGGAATCCAAGAGGAATTTACTTGTCTATTGTTCACAGCTGGGCAGCTGATTTTTTTAATAATTTCTTTTGTAAGAAAAACAGTGTAGTTGTGTTCTTATTTTGTTTGGTTTAGGTCAAAGAAAATACAATACAAATCTGGGGACAAGGTTCTGTTCTATAACACATGTTGTCATCTGACTTGTATAGTTGTGTGGCTGTAAAAATTATGGGGTACATGTGAAATTTGATTTTGGTTAATTTCAGATTGTTCTGCTACTCTGATGGCTGCTAATAATATATGTCTCAGGTAAAAAAATCCCTCATGGGAGTTCTGTTGTGCTTGAGTTCTATTTCAATGTCTCACACAAACCAAACCGGGTACATCAAATAATATACCGTTGATTCAGTTTTCCTTTTTACTTCTTTACACAAGTTTCTCAGAAACCAAACAGGGTACATCTATATTCTGATCAGTGGATATCAAACACTATTTCTGCAGCCCTAAAGACCCTCACGACATCCTTTAAACAGGTGCAATTAGCAGACCTCTTAAAAGTCCTAATAATGATCATCTTATCACTCTTCTCATGTTCATATCCCTGGAGATGAAGGCAGGCCAGCAATCATTGAGAAGGAAAATGACAAAAAAAAAAAAAAGAAACTATTTTGCACAGAAAGTTAAAATCTGGTTTATTTCCTGCCATTCATAAAATGGGTTTAATGAATTGCCTTTAAAATATCAACTCAAGCATGTGCTTGATTTTCGAGGCCTTGTCTGATCTCTAAAACACCATTCAAATATAATAATCCCATTTCATGAGTTCCAATGTAAGGTATTGTTGATGATTGATATAGGCTGACCGTGTGTGCTCAGCGCAGTTGGTTGCTGGCCGGGTTGGCAAAGAGCTGGAATATGCATTTATTTAAAGAGAGAGAAAAAATGAATTAAACCCAAGTAGGAGAAAGAATTGATTAACATGCAGAAGAATTCAACCAGTGAACATATTTCAAATTTTAAGAGTGAGAAAGAAATCATTGGGGGAGTTTGTTTTATAATGGCCTTAATGAAGCAATCTTATCTCTAAGCTTGTGTGGATGTTCTTGGATCACAATTTAGGGAATGCAACCAACTATTTAATTTTATTAGTAATGAAAACAACCCAACAAAAATGGCATATAAATATGTTTAATTTGTGTATGCATGTATATATATATAGAGAGAGAGAGAGAAGCACATGATTGACCTATAGAAAAATTACTCGTTGAAAAGGCGACTTGTGGTATATATATATACACACACATATATATATACAAGAACTTGCTTGGAAATACAGTGTCATAAAACTATATATATATATTTGCATGGAAGAAACTAAAACAAAATGCAAGTGGAGGGGAAAAACAAGAAAACAGTGAAGAACAAAAAAAGGTCAAAGGGGATACAAATTGATTCTTAATTAATGGCCCACCTAAAATTAAAGTTGAATTGGGAGTCAAAGCTTATGTGGATATTGATGGATTGCGTTTTGTGCTTTACAACTATAGCAACAAGAATAAGAAATTAATGACGAAATCATCATAATCTTATATGTGTACTATATGTTAGGTGAAGCATTAATTATTTGTTCAACGCCAAGGAAATTTCCAACATGGAGACAGACATCAGCAAGCACCGGCATGCCCCAATTTGGGGTGGTCTTGAAGGTCATGGATCATATTGGTTTCACCAAACTTGTTCGTACAAACACGCCATAAATCATGAGAATATATATATATATATATATATATATATATATATATATATATATATATATATAGAAAAATGTTCTAGTGAGCATTTGCTGACTTTAAGCTAAAGTAAGCAAAGAACACAAACCCTTGGATTGGAATCTTGAGATGAATCATCCATTAAGTGAATGGGAATCCAAGGGCTTGTGTTCTTTGCTGACTTTAGTTAAAGTGAGCATTTGCTGACTATATATATATATATATATGCACATATATGCGCACAAAAAAAAAAAAGAGGAGAAAAATTTATAAATGGGGAACATGAAATCTCATTACAAAACCTTATACCTATGGCAATGGAGCAAGAGTCAGTATTAGTATCTGACCTACTCAATATTCTACAGTTATCTATATTGGCATAATCTTAGCATATGATCATAATAAAGATTTCCCACGCGGCGGGTTGTTATTGGTATTATATCTTCTGAGAGGATTCATCCCTTGTGTTGATTTGAACATGTTAAATCCTGTTTTTTTTTTTTTTATTTTACTATTTTAATCCTTTTTTTATTTATTTTCTATGTATATACATATTATATTGGTGATTTTTAATTAGGTTTTGGAATCAGTAGGTTGTCATGCATTTTTCCCATATATATAATAAATTAAAGCATATATATATATATAATGTGCATTAATACTGATTTCAAACTTAATTCCCTAAGCTAATCTCAAGCAATTACAGAATTTGATAACTAGAGTACTACTTTATGCCAAGACAATTTGTTATAGGAAAATGCAAACATAGGCTTGATTATCTCCTTAGAATTTAAGGAAAAAGTATCCAAACAAAGAACCCACAAACAGGGTGAAAAAAAAAGTACAGATTAATACCCAAAAGTAATGATTATGAGTGATTTTACTATGATTAATACCCAAAAGTACAGATGTAATTTTCAGTAAGCCCATGACTAGGACTTAATAGAATTTTTGTACTTAGGAGCAAGGAACCCTAATTGTCAACTATTACTTTTGGAAGTAACTTGTGGCTGTACCCTAATGAAGGAGGCAATAAGGGACATAAATTTGAGATGGGAACATAGACAGTCTCTTTTGCTTAAAGTCTTATATGCACAACATATATGAAGCAATCATCGACATCGCTTGGCCTTTTTCTTTGAAGATGTTGACACAATGAGCTGTTCACAATTAACATTACCCCTCTGGTCCCCAAGGCATTATTAGTTTAAATCAGTATGAGATGTCATTGTTAAGCATCTTGAGGCAAGAAGTATAGCTAGTCCAGCACTTGTCAGCTTTTTCATAGAGCCAATTGTCCTGTCTTTTTGCTGTGGAAGTCCTAGTTTCTGGAGTGTTAATTGATCAGTGACTTGCTAGCTTGCTGCTGCCCCACTGTTGGAAATTGGAATCCACCTAAGAACTTTAAAACACTTCTCTAGCATTAGCATTGAGCTTTACATCATAATGTTTCTTTCTTAATTAGGGTACCTAACACACTTAACATTCAATATATAGTACTTTTTGTGATCTTTTTTATCTTTTGATGTGGGGGACAAGCTGGGTTTGGTGATTCCCACACATTTATTAATGAACAATATAAGTTTACTGAATAGAATATAAGTTTTACGTGTCGCTATAACCAATGATCTGAAGCACAGCCATGATTTTATATTTGGTAAGAGACAAACTCCAAATTCATCTCTCTCTCTCTCTCTCTCTCTCTCTCTCATACAAATATATATTTGTCTATGTTTTAGTTGGGCTCCAAGTCTAGAACTCGAGGAACATGAGGATCTTATACAAATAATATCATGCTTCACAACCAATGATTTGGGGTTCTTTTTGGCTAGTCAAAAGAGGAACTTCAAGTGAGAAGTGATACTGTAATTTCCCATACCTACTATCCCATTGTTCCAAAATTAAAAAATAAAAGTGAAAATTAAAAAAAAAAAAAAAAAAAAAAATTTAATATCTCTGGTGAAGACTATTGCTTGATATTTGTCTCTCACCTCAAGGCCAAACTCGCCGACCAATGCCGCCAAACAATCGTCATCGACCACTTTTTTCACATCGTCTCTAAACTTTATGATGCAATCTATTAATAGCAAATATAAATCTCTCATATATGCTGTTGAGTTCCTGCACATGGGTCTTCAAGATCTTTTGCCCCACGATGATTGAAAGAAGCATATTCTCTTCTTATCATTTATTTTTCTCATTGCATTGTTTCTCCTCTCTGGTGTTGTTTATTGTCAAGATCAGTTAGTTGATATCCACACAACAAACCAAATCTCAACATAAATCTTAACTCCAACATTAGACATGCATACACAAGTAGTACCACATTTTATGCCTATACATATCTTATACATATCTAATAGTTATATAAGGCAATGTTCCGTCTCTCTCACAAAAGGTGGACAGTATTATACTTCCTGGTTCCCTACCAGTCTTTCCACACCTTTTGAGCAGAGAAACAGAACGAATCAGCACTTGTGAACAGGAGGGAGGAGAAGTTGCATTTTCCATCCAAATATGTATTTAAACAATAATGTACAATGAATGCATGTTAACTATGCCATTTAGACTACATTAACACTTAGTCTTAGATGATATCTTATCTGTAAAGTTATTAAAAAAATACCCATGACTGCATTTGATAAAAAAAAACATTAAGAACTGAAAACCAATCATTAGATTGATCAGGAGAAGCCATTATGCAATTATTACAATCTTCAAAATCCTAAATAAGTTGGAAACTTTGCTGCTTGTGATTAATGCAAATGTGGGGTCATCAGATCTTCTTAGAGCTCCTATTTTGTCTCAACTTTGTTTGCAAATCAGAATCTTAATCTTGTGTAAATTGGTATCTTTGTCAGGTCAGCAAAAGCATAACAACTCTTAGATTTCATCAAATATATGTGCGTAACATGTATTCTTCGAGCACGATTTGGTTCTCAAATATGGGATTATAGGGTTTTGTTCAGGCAGCGAGGATTTGATTAGTCATAGATTGGGATGTGGGGATTTGTAGGGAAAGAACTCAACCACACCATTATAAACAAATCAAGAATTAAGAAGTGATAAAGTTATAAAAATTAAGAAGTATGAAAAGAGTCTGTAAGGCAAAATATAAGCTTTACTTTGTCTCTATATGCTAATACCCACCCCCTTCCGCCTATCAACCACCAAATTTGATGTGGAGATCTCTTGGAGATTGAGATAATGAAAGCTTCTGAGAGGATGACAAAAGCTAACAGTTGTCACAAGAGATAAAAACTATATTTGTAAAATGTGAGCTTTGATCTTGCCTACTATACAGAATCAATCATTGGTCTTTTTCTATTTAATTCTCATAGAATTTTTCTTATCATATCTCCAAGTCCTTTTTTTTTTTTTTTGGGTGTCAAAAATCTTCCACTATATATATAAGTGGGTCTTTGACAAAGGTTTCATTCAATTCAAACAGTTCTCTTTCCTTTCTCATATCCTCCTACATAATAGCTTTTCTTAGAGAATTAATTAGAGGCCTAGCCTGCAGGTCTTATTAATTTATCTAAAAGAAAAAGCTAGCTAGTTATGGCCATTGAAATTGATCAGCAACCTTCTGTTGGGTTATCAAGAGTTGCAGTTTCTGAAACTCATGGAGAAGACTCCCCATATTTTGCAGGTTGGAAAGCGTACGACGAAAACCCTTATGATGAATTCAAGAACCCATTGGGAGTTATACAGATGGGATTGGCTGAAAATCAAGTTTCATTTGATTTGCTTGAAGAGTTCTTGGAACAGAATTCAGAAGCATCTCATGGGATTTCTAGTTTTAGAGAGAATGCTTTGTTTCAAGATTACCATGGACTTAAATCTTTCAGAAAGGTACTATTTTCTTTCAACCCCCACAAGGCCTTTTCTTTTATATACATATATACTCAAATATCAAAATTAAGGAGAATATTAATCCTGACCCATTGAATTAATCTTCATGTATACACAGGCAATGGCAAGTTTCATGGAACAAATAAGAGGAGGAAGAGCCAAATTTGACCCCGATAGAGTCGTGTTAACTGCAGGTGCAACCGCAGCTAACGAGCTCTTAACCTTCATTTTAGCAGATCCTGGTGATGCCTTGCTGCTGCCAACTCCTTACTATCCAGGGTATGTGATAACTACTACATCATTGAGAATTAAAGTTCATTTTCCACACATGATTATGTGATTATATATATCTTAGAACTAGTCTAAATGGGCAATTTATTTTCCAGATTTGACAGAGATTTAAGGTGGAGGACCGGCGTAAAAATTGTCCCAATTCACTGTGACAGCTCAAACAATTTCCAGATTACTCCTCAAGCTTTAGAGGCTGCGTACAAAAGTGCAGAAGCCATGAACATCAAAGTAAGAGGGGTACTAATAACAAACCCATCAAACCCACTAGGTGCCACAATTCAAAGATCAGTCCTCGAAGAAATACTCGATTTCGTGACCCAAAAAAACATTCATCTTGTCTCTGATGAAATCTACTCAGGATCAGTCTTTTCCTCATCTGAGTTCATAAGCATTGCTGAAATTCTCGACGCTCGGAACTATAAAGATTCAGAAAGAGTCCACATTGTTTATAGTCTTTCCAAAGATCTTGGCCTTCCTGGTTTTAGAGTTGGAACAATATATTCTTACAATGATAAGGTTGTAATGACGGCTAGAAGGATGTCAAGCTTCACATTAATATCTTCTCAAACACAACATCTTCTAGCTTCCATGTTATCAAACCAAAAATTCACTGGCAACTATATAAAGACGAATCGAGAGAGACTAAGGAAGAGATACAATATGATCATTGAAGGCTTAAAGAAAGCAGGGATTGAGTGTTTGAAAGGAAATGCAGGGTTGTTTTGTTGGATGAATTTAAGCCCATTATTGGAGAAACCAACAAGAGAAGGTGAATTGACTCTTTGGAACTCAATATTGCATGAAGTGAAGTTAAATATTTCTCCAGGTTCTTCTTGTCATTGTTCTGAACCAGGGTGGTTTAGAGTGTGTTTTGCTAATATGAGTGAGCAGACACTAGAAGTTGCATTGAAGAGAATACATGATTTCATGGAACAAAGAAAAATAGAGAGAAATCCAATCTCTAGCTTCTCAGTAATTAATTAATCTCCATTTTTTTTTTTGGGCTCAACCCCACATTAATTGGGTTTGTCTCAATATACTGTATATCAGTTTGAATTGAAATATATATATTTTTGTAATCCTGTTTTAGCTCAACAAGTTTTGTATAATTAATTGGAGTGTTGTTGCTGCAAGTTTTCTCTTGCTTTTTATTTATTTTTATTTTTAAGCGTTTGATTCGGTCATTTGGTCATGCAAGCAAGAAATGAGCTTTGTTCTTAACTAATTAAACATGGTCGGAATTAAAAGGACCAAATTCAAAACATAGATACCATCCATTTTGGAAAAATGTTGTCAACTCAGCCGTGATACAATACCGCATCGATACCCATTTATTAGAATTACAGGAGTTGGTACGTATATTGTTTACATATATTATTTCGGAAAAGGAAAAAAAAAAAAAAAAACCCTCAATTTGGTTTGAGTTGATTTGTTCTTAAGCTAGAATATGAACCAACCAAATTGGTTGTCCTTTTATCAATCTAGAACAAGTCTACAAAAAAGAAACAGTTAGATAACAAAATCAACAATAGATATACATAAAGTTTTAACTTTCCCCTGCATCTACTATAGAGAAGTAAAATAGTGAAAATTGAAATCGAATAATTATAAAATAACATTTATACATAAGTATAATTAACATTTATAGGAACGTTCTTGTGAGGACTTCCTTATTTGAGGACCTGGTCTTTTGGCCAATGTAAAATGGGTATTTTGAAAAACTGACAGTTGGATTTAATATTCTTCCTATGTATGACAAACATGGCAAAAATTACAGTGATCGAACCACTGTTTTCTTAAATACAAACTGGAAAAAATTAAATACCTATATAATGCTTAAGAGTGTGTATTTCATAAACCGGTAGTCCGATTACTGTGATTTTTGAAATGCCTATCATACATACGAAGAATATTAAATCCAACGGTCGGTTCTTCCAAATACCCATTTTACATTGGCCAAAAGGCCAAGTCCTTATATAAAGAAATCCTCACAGGAACGAGATTGAATCAATTTATCCAATACCTTAATCAATTCAAGGCAACTCATGCAAATTAAATCAATAATAATGAGTCTTTCACTAATAATATATTGAAATTATAAGCAGTAGCTAATTGAAGCGTGACGGACATTCTTTTGACAAGATTAGTGCTTGATTAATATTGGGTTTGAAGGCGATCTCCGAGTTAATTAAAAGTTAGCTAGAACTACTACTAGCCTTTGACAATTAATCCAGTTGATTTTGTCATGCTCCAATAGAAACTGGCTTGATTTTGATGTGTTAATTTCATAAGATAAGCTATGCTTTCTGTAGGTTTATGACGCTTACCAAACACATGGTCCACCAAATTAAATGATACCATTCAATACATTTATTAATGTAATCATCATCAAACCATAATCTAATTAATTTTAATCATCTCCATCACTAACCTTATCTCAAGAAATTAATTTTAATTTACATGAAATCGATGGAGTGGCCGCAGAGGAACAAGCTAGTATCAAGTTTGATGCACCTTACTAGCGACTTTGGTTTGGCTGCTGAGCAAGTATGGTGCAGCTCAGCAGCTCCAAGGCCTTTTGGCCAGTGTAAATTCAGTGTTTTGAAAATTTTTCACAGTCTGTGTCTCGTAAATCGACCGTCAGATCACTGTGATTTTTAACATGCCTATCATATATAGGAATAATATTCAATCCAACGGTCGATTTTTCAAAACACTAACTTTACACTGGCCAAAAGGCCTTGGAACTACTGAGCCGCACCATACTTGCTCAGCAGCCAAACCAAGCCCCTTACTAGCATTGTAAATTGGTTTGATTATCTTGTTGTCTATGTCATTAATTACCACTTTGTGAAGTAGACACATGATTAATTAAATTAAGTACACTTTTCTTTCTAAAGCATCATTCTAGCTAATTAAGAGTATTGTTTGACTTTTTACCTCTAACTATATCCTAATCAAACAATTAGTTCATAAATTTCAAATTTGGTTTCCCATTTTCCAAACATGCTTTGTCTCGATGATTTTTTTCCTCGCACGCTAATCTCCTTATGGACTTTTTGCTAAACATGGTTGTTCAAGTCGCAAATTTATTAGTTGGTTGGACGAATGTTTTTTTTTTTTTTTATTCACTTAATATTATATTGGTGGGCATTATTAGTCTTTCATGTCTATGAAAACATTTACAATTTTTATTTTCTGTGAAAGCTTTTTTAAAAATGATTTTTATCTGTGATTTCCAAATTTTAAAAAATATGTTCGATCCATTCCATTCATTTCCATATTTCTTTTACCCAAAAAAAAAAAAAAGAAAAAAAAAAGAAAAAAGAAAGACACTTCAATTCTATGTTTTTGTACTCACTTTTTAGAAAATATTTTTCGCTTTTTACACATTTTCCTGTTTTCACTGAAAATTTAAAATAAAAATTTTAAAGATTTTCAGAAAACAAACAAGCTCTAAATCTAGTGCGCGGAAGCTGACCTAGGATACCTGTATAATGATAATAATAAAAAAAAAAACTCTAAATCTCAAATAATGTCCCAATCCAGCCAAATATCATTGGAGCTGCACATTACAAAAATAAATAATTTTTTTTTTTTAAAAGCAGGACATAAAATAAAAGAGGAGAGAGATAGCAGAACAAATGCGAGAGAGAGAGATGCTTGCGACTCTCTATCTCCCGTAGTAGTCTCGTATAAGAGCTTCTTGTTGACAAATTCTATAAATTGTCATTTTCAGTCTCTAGAGTCAACACCACTCCGTGACTCCTGTGTGTCCGATTCCCAAGAGACATTCATATCCTACTACCCAACTCACTTCACAGCTCTCTCTCTCTCTCTCTCTCTCTCTCTCTCTCTCTCTCTCTCTCTCTCTCTCTCTCTCCAGAATGCTCTTATAAATTGTACCTTACACAAAGTTGCGTAATATAATCTTAATGTGACCAAATATAGAGCACATTTTGAAAAACTGGCGTTAGATTAGATGAGCTGCTTAACAATTTCATGTTCGCCAAAAATCATAATGATCCAATGGTCGATTTTTGATATATGTCACTGTGAAAAATTGTGACATTTTTATTTTTCAAAATATCACCATTTTTTTTTTGTAAGTTTTTTTATAAATCGACTGTTGGATCACTTGATCACTGTGATTTTTTGTGAACATGAAATTGATAAGCAGTTCATATAATCTAACGATCAATTTTTCAAAATATATATGCTCTACATTTAGCCCTATTGAGGTCACTTTAGGTGCACCTTATAATCACATTCATGTTATTTTATATTTTGTATATATTACACAATCACTCTAAAGACCGACACCCTTGATATAACAATAAAATTGAAGAAATAAATTAGAATTAAAATTTTGGAAATGGATTGTGGCAGCCGTCGAAAAGAGAGGAGAGAAAGAATAAAAAGAGAGTACATTACAGGGAATGTTAAGGAAAGAGAGAGAATTTCAGTTAGAGGCTCATACGAACATCATGCATTTATATTTTTACTTTCCTCAATTAAGGTGAGAACGATTCAATTTTTACAAAATTGTTTTGAGCAAACTTGAATCATATATATGACACGTATATAATAACCCAAAAAAGATTTAAAATGAGAGAGCTATACTCAATTGAATTTTAAGGAAAAATATGACCTTAAAATAGGTTATTTTGAACTATAGATCACGAACTTTAACAAACTCTTATAGATTATACTGAATTTGGATGAAAATACTATTTAACCTTTCGAATCTTTGGGAATACTGTCATCACAATTTCACATTATGAAAATGGTTATTTTACGTCACTTTCATATAAAAAAAATATTTCTCCCTCGAAAAAAAAAAAAACCTGATTCCGCCCGTGATCACAGCTGTCCAAATAACACCCATGTGGCACACGACCACAAGAATGAGTTTGCCACGTGGCATTTTGAATTTATAAAGAGCATGGCAGCCCAACCACTTGATTTGGAATCTAGCCATCTACTCGATTACCAAACTTGTCATGCCATGGGACACTCCCTTTTGACTAAGGCCATGAAAGATGTCAAAAGCCTTTTATTAGGTGTTGCTTACAAGTTATATATTCTCTCACCTCTCCTGCAATTGGTATGCACTTTTTCTATCATTACATTCCAGTCAATGACACCCTAAACGAATGCCATGTCCTATTTTGACTATTATGTCGGTATTAGAATGCTGACACAAAATTGCCAAGTATTCCAATATACCAAGAGATTGATAAAAGATGATAAAAGTGGAAGTATGAATAACAGTACTCCTTTTTTTTTTTTTTTTTTTGATGTCAAGAGTGTCCGAACAGCTTACATGCACCTCGACTAATCTCTCGGGTGACCACAATACCCTACTAACCACGGACACCGAATAAAAGACGCAAAGCAAATACCCTGGGTAGGTGGCCCAAGAGATTGGAAACGGGGACCTCGGACTTGGTACGCCCAAGCCCAACCATCTGAACTACCCTCCTGGATTGAATAACAGTACTCAATTTATCTTAGGGTGGGGATATTGCAACCCCTCCAAACTCTATGCCAATCCCAATCATTTATGATTTTTTACCGTTTTATGAAAAAATACATTATTTTTAAGAAAATTGACCATGCAATCCATTAGAAAACATCATTTTGAACAACTTTATAGAATAAAGTTTTTCCAGAATCTATCATTTAAGTAGACTTTTTGGCATTTTTTATGAAATATTCTATAAAAATAATAAATGGTCAAAAAGTCTACTTAAATGATAGATTTTGGAAAAACTTTCTTCTACAAAATTGTTCAAAATGATGTTTTCTAGTGGATTATGTAGCTAGTTTTCTTAAAAATAATGTATTGTGTCATAAAACGTTAAAGAATTACAAATAGTTGGGGTTGACATAGAGTTTAGAGGGGTTGCAATATTCCCTCTCTTTATCTCATTTGATTCAAATAAAAATGAAGACCAACAAGAATAATACTAGCCGCATTGGGCTGGAGCTTACTGAAAAGGGAGGGGATGTTGACACACCCTTGAATTATAAGCCCACCCCCTCCAATTTTGATTTTTTACCGTTTTATGAAAAAATACATTGTTTTTAAGAAAACTAGCCTCGCTGTCCACTAGAAAACATCATTTTGAACAACTTTGTAGAAGAAAGTTTTTCCAAAATCTATCATTTAAGCAGACTTTTTGGTATTTTTTACAAAATATTTTGTAAAAATAATAAAATGGTCAAAAAGTCTGCTTAAATGATAGATTTTGGAAAAACTTTCTTTTACAAAGTTGTTCAAAATGATGTTTTCTAGTGGACAAAGCGGCTAGTTTTCTTAAAAACAATGTATTTTTTCATAAAACGGTAAAAAATCAAAATTGGAGGGGGTGGGCTTATAATTCAAGGGTGTGTCAACATCCCCTCCCTACTGAAAAAGCAAGAAAGCCTTTGTCCAGCCCACATACCTCTCCCAAATAGACCTAGCATCAACCAGAACATGGGCTTGATTTGTATTTCCTTGTGATTAGAAGATTTTTATATGGACTGGACCATAAGAATCTGGCTAACCTTGGGCTATAAGATGCAATAAATCAAAAGGCCCCTAGACCAGTGGACCCGTTGTGGGATATCCATTTTTCTGGATCCTTGAGGTGAGTCCAATGGGCCCATGGCCTTCAATACTTATTTAGTTTTTTAAAAAATTAAAATCATCATCTAATGTGTTTTACTTTAATCTTTGTTTATAGATTAATGTAGTAATAACAACGAACATGGATTTTGTTTAAATGGTTCGTGTTTCTTTCTCAATGAGATGAGTTTTTCTTTTTCGGTTCCGATCCTCATAATTAAGGATTAGAAAATTTATTATTTTAATTAATCATTTTTTTATTCATGAGGTTATGCGAATACTTTTTCAAAATCACTTATTGTATTTAGTTGTGAGTAAAGAATTACATTTTTGTAATAAAAATAAATAAATAAATAAAGATTTATATTTATTATTATTATTATTTTAAGTTCGAACACATGAGTAAATTTCTTTTTTCTTTTTTAAAAAGGGCATAGATCGGACAGAAATTGCGAAATTGCCCCGTACATAATAAACCGGCCCCGATATTCAAGAAATAATTCTAAATCTCTCTCTCTCTTCTCACAACTCGCTGTGGCTGTGCGGCACAAAGTAAGCGGCGAGAGAAGCAAAGACTCCATCAGCTTGTCTTTGCGTTTCATCAACAACTCCTCCTCCTAAGGTAAATCCATTTAACTAGCTCTCTGTGCTTAGATTTGCATTTTCTCAGTTTTATCTGTTAGGGTTTCGATTCGTTTTATCAGATCTCGTTTTTTGACTAAACCCATTGTTTGTCGTGGTGGTTTTGGTGCTGGATAATTGTATCGAAGTCTGTTATTGGGTAATTAGGGTTTAATTTCATGGTGCTTGTACTGTTAAACTATCTTTTGTTTAATTTCATGGTGTTTATTTTCAGAACTGGCCCAGAAGAATATGATATTTTTAAGTATAACTCTAGAACCTTGATAATTAGGGTATTGGTTTGATGGCCCTTATAAATTAGCATAGATACAGTTATAAACACCAATTAGTAGATGAAAATGTTCAAACCTATATATATATATATATATAGAGAGAGAGAGAGAGAGATGATGGGGAGGGAAGGGAGCGAGGGAGTTGAATACGGCCCCAGGCTGAGTTCTGCGAAATAACCTGAATATGGGACTGTGTTTTGTGCAAATTGGCCTATTTGAGGAGTGGAACTTGTTTCTCGGGCTATTGCTTGTTTTGGCATTTAAATTGGTTGGTGTTTGTGCAAACTAAGGTACTGTTTGTTTAACATTTTCAAATTATTATTATTTCTGGTTCTCGAGAACAAAAGTCATAGCAATTTTTTTCTTGAAGGCGAGAAAAGTAGTTCCAAGATGTTCAAAAAATAATGCCCAAGATTTCAAAAAGTGGCTGATTCTTGTACCTGGTTTACTACGTAATGTCAAGAGTGATTATTTGATGATCTATTGTTTTGCTTGCTATGTTTAAGCTTAATTTGGGGAGTTGATGGCGTCGAAGTTGCATCAGTTGCAATCCAAGGCTACTCAAGCGTCACAGTTCGTTGCCAAGCACGGATGTGCCTACTATAAGCAGTTGTTGGAAAAGAACAAACAGTACATCCAGGAGCCACCCACTATTGAGAAATGCGACTTGTTGTCAAATCAGTTGTTTTACACTCGTCTTGCTAGGTCATTCTCTCTGTACCATTGACCTGGCAATTGATTTTTCTTTATACATTCTTGGTTATTGTGAATATTCTATTAACCATTCCACAGTTGGGCATATAATGTTTTCCACGTCCCTTGATACTTTGCAGCTTGGGACACCACAGTTTTGATTGATGTCTTGGGATTTGATCTATAAGAACCATGATTTCAGAATGTGCAATGTTTGGGTAAATCTTGATATAGCTGATAGGGTAGTAATATTTGGAAGTCAATGGTTTTGTAAGCATTATCAATCCTCTTTTTGGATTAAGCACTTTTGAAACAAATAATTTGAAAAAAATATATTTTGTTTGGCATGTGTCGAGTAAATGAATGTAAAGCGCATTGGTTCCTTTGCATGGCAAGGAACATTTGAGAGCCTAAAATTGTATAACCACACACAGCCTGAAACAATCGCCAGCATTGTCTATATATTTGGACCGGTGAGATGTTGCTTTGTCATTTTATAATGTTTCTAGGATTGAAAAAATTATCATGCCACTCTGGTATATTCTTGATACAATCACTAGCATTGTCTATATATTTGGACCGGTGCAATGTTGCCTTGTAATTTTATAATGTTTCTAGGATTGAAAAAATTATCATGCCACTCTGGTATATTACTATTAGTAATAAAATTGCTCGGGTGCACTTGTGCTTTTTCATTTTGTACAGAACAATCAAATTTTGGAAATAAGTTGACCAGAAAACATTGCGTGCTCATGTGCACCTGTGTTGTTTGCATTTTGTAGATGATAAAACACATCATGGAAATAAGTTGATGTGAAGACAGGCATTCCATGGGTGATTCTGGCAGTGTTGCACAAATGGAAGCTATGGTTCTGCCATGTTCCTGGAGGAAGAAGTTTTAGGATGACTGTTCCACAAATTGGAAGGGATGCCTGTGAAATAAGCTCTCAAATAGAAATCGAACTTTCAAAACATTTTGTGGGCCTAAAAAAGTAGCTTCTGAATGTTATAAAGCTCTTAGTTTTTTGTCTTGGAACGGACCAAGGGGTGCAAAGTCAAGAGATTGGATTTTCAAAGTTGTGGTTGTTATAAGAGCCGTAGTGGGATGCTGTTATGCTATAAAGAAGTAATGGAAATGTGCTATATTGGAGTAATCCAGATGTGATTTCTAAAGTTTTTTCATTATATTATTATTTTGTCACAAATACTTGAAGTGAATTCTCAGAATTTGCAATGGACTATGGATCGTATAACTTGAATTATTGATTAGGCTGGACCGGAAAAAGGGAAAAAAGAATGTTTGATTAGGTTGTCTATTAGTCTATAAAAGGGAAAAAAGAATGTTTGATTAGGTTGTCTATTAGTCTATATGTAGTGGTTCTATTCAAAGTCGTTCAACTGAAACAACTTATTTGGCTTTGACTGTATGGAAGCATGCATTTTCCCCTTTATCTGACTTATTTTTGCTCCTTACAGTATTCCTGGTCGTAACGAGGCTTTCTGGAAGGAACTTGATTATGTCAAGAACCTGTGGAAGAACAGGCAAGAGCTGAAGGTTGAGGATGCTGGCATTGCTGCTTTGTTTGGCCTGGAGTGCTTCGCATGGTTCTGTGCCGGTGAGATTGTGGGAAGGGGATTTACTTTCACTGGTTACTATGTGTGAGAACAACCACTTGGTAAAATGTCTTTGAGGGGATTGAATTTAGGAGTTTCTCTCACCATTAGGGTGATTCGATTCACTGGTACTTTACATGCAAATTTTGTTTTTCTGCACAATTTTTGAAGCTGAGGAATCAGTGGGCAAGTTTGAATAGCCTCAATAATCCCATATATTTGGTAAATTCCTTTCCCACTTCTGTGAAGTGGCTTAGGTGGATGTAAACATTGCATCTGTTTTGTTATATTATTTGAAACTATTTATACTCATGAATGATGATGGTGCTACCAACTTATTATTGGTTTTTCACACTTTTGAACCTTGTTATACTAAAATTATCTGTTGTTGGCACTGTCTGCTAGTCATAACTTATCAATGTCTTTAAACCAAACCGGCGTGATTGATCCTTTTATATCAGTGTAATCCCAATGCATTCTCTATGGTGCGATGGATTTCTTCCTTTATACTCCATTGCTCCCCAATCTGTTCATCTATTCAGGTATCTGTTATTACTTATTACAGTCTTAACAAGCTCCTACTTTTCAATAATCATATGTTCATAGTGCTTCCTTTTGTGGAAGGAGCCTTGAGCTCAGTTATTTGACTTTGTATGTTTAAGATTTCAAGTACTTTTATCTTAGCTGACTCTGCTTTCAGAGATAGCAATGATATAATACTATCTCTCGTACGCTGTCTATGGCTACCTTACCATTCTGCCTATTTTATGCAAGTCAATTTGAAGGGTGTGCACATAGCTTCAACTATTATTTGGCACGTTGGACCTGATGGCTCCTGGCTTAAAGATTCAAGATTATTGCAAAGTGTGACACAGCAAGAAAAATGGCATTAGCTCAAAGATAAAGAAAACTGCTAGTCCACCTACCTAGATCTAATTTACTTAAGTAACACTACCACAGGAAATCACTATACACAAGTAGCTGACTAAAATCAGTAGTTTAGTAATAAATTCAAACACATCATCAGCAATATAATCACATAACATTGAGACTATCAAGAGGGATCCATAAACAAGGCAAAAATCATCACATCCTTCTTGATAATCAATTTAATCATTCAATGTAATAAATTAATCCATAGCATAAACAAATTTATGCGGAAACTCTTTCGGAAAAAAATCAAGGGAGAAAAACAGCAATCCATTATAGAAAAGGAGTTTAGAGATTATATCGTATACTTGTTCTCACCAATCCCAGGTCTAGTGTACTAAAATCTCCTCAACTCATTCCAATGAGTGCTTTTTCTCCATAGTATGCTCAGCAACCACATCGTTTGTCCCCACTCTTGATTTCTCAATAAAAAATCATGAGAAATCTCTTATCTCCATTTAAATTCCTCACCACAGAAGTTGAAGTGTGATTTCCAAGATTTCTTAATCATCCTAAGAAAGATCAACATGAATCCATATGATGTTAATAGAGGAACACAGTAATTCACATAAGAAGGAAGACACAAGAAACTCACAAAACATTCTAGGGTTAGAGAGAGAGATGATACAACTTGTTAGAGGCTCACTCAATCTGAAATGACAAAAAAGAACGAATTTATAGAAACGGGAATGATCTAGAGACTTCACCATGAGGGAAGAGCAGTAAACAAGCAGTAAAAAATCATTTTTCCTGTACATGGATCGATCCAAAGAGTTTATGTATGAGAATATTATCAAATGACAAAATTTGGATCGATCCAAAAGGCTGCTATATGCCAAAATTAAAAAACTTGTATTTTGGATCTATTCAACACCACTTTGGATCGACCCAAAAGTCTCAAATCTCAATATTAACATACACTTGGCCTTTATAATCAATTCATGTCCATATTGAAGGACATATGACTCTCTTAACTCAAATTAGAACAGAATCATATGCTCAAAGTATGTACAAGGACATCTAACCATTTAGACATGTTTAACTAGATCACTAAGTCACTTACCATCCTAGTACATGGCGAGTTAGAGACTTCAGTCACAACTTCGCTTGAGATCATTAGTACACATTCTAAAATATATACAACTCAAACCAAGTTTTGAAACGAAATAAGTCAACACTCATATTCAAAACCCAACATATAAAAAAAATTTAACTAAAATGAATGTATTAATCACTGAAAACTCATTTTTTTTGTGCTAAGATTTTCCTCCTTTTCTTATTGGGAAAATTAATGACAGGTTCGTGATCCAAATTTTTGTTTTTTTCATCATTCATCGGAAGCTTCACTCAAGCTCCTCTCCAGTATATCAGATGGTCTACTTTTATCTGAACTGTCCATTTATGCACTTATTCTCCTGGCGCGAGAGATTGATTTGATAAAAAAGTTTGTTCAAATTTGCTCGAGCCAAGTTGAGATTTAATTTTTAAATATGTTAATTTATTGAGATATTACTTTTTAATTCGATAATTCATCCAATCAAATTTGTAGGAGTCTAATATAATAATATTTTAAATCAACAAAAGAAGACCAGACGACAAAGGGATGAACCGGTAGTTCTGGTAACCGAACCGGTAGAAAACTGAAGGTTTTATAAACTTTTATGAATCATAAAGATAGAGTGTGGGCCTCATCACTCATCAGGCGGAGGTTCAGACTTCAGACTCCAACTTTGAATCTTGGCCGTCCAACAAAAGCACCAGTACTCCAAATATGCTGGAAGGGTATCTTTGTAATTGCACTACACCCTTCCTTCCGCGTAAAGAAGTAAAGAAAGGAGGACGACAGAGAAGACGACGAAGAAGAGAAAGGAGACGTGAACGAAGTCCGTTCAGTTGCTGCGACGATTAAGAGAAAGAATGCTGCGTAAGCCGCGTGCTTCCGCTGTTCCAACTCGAACACGTGTCTCCACAGCATTCACCTTCGTCGTCATCTTCTTCTTCATCATCGTCGTCGCCGAGTGCTCCAACCATTCCGAGGTAAGGTTCCATTCAGAAAACCAAAGCCCTAATTTTCTAAATTATGGTTCCAATTTGGATCTATGAAACCCTAATTTTTCCTATTCGTTTTCAAATGACAGGTTAAGTGTAGCAGAACTTGTGTTGCACAGAACTGTAATTGTAAAGCCCGATCCCATTCTTTCATTATTTATTTACATACATATATTTGTATGTATGCATGTAAAATTCTGTTTTTTATTTTTTTTATTTTTTAATATTAGCTGTGGGAATTCGATACGGGAAGTTCTGCGGCGTAGGGTGGACGGGTTGTCCCGGAGAAAAACCGTGCGATGATCTGGATGCTTGTTGCAAGATTCACGATGAATGCGTCGAGAAAAAAGGTGCCCAACAGTACAATTCAATTTCCATTGAACATTTTTTTTGTTGCCTTATTCTGTGACAAGTTATATTGTTGGTGAAAGTATATATATATAAGAGTGATTTGATTTTAGATGGTGTGCTTCTGAGTTTTAGATTGGTTAGTTTTGCTTGTAGTTCGGTTATATGATGAATTGAACAATTCCTTTGGAGTTTGGATGACACACGAATGCGTGCAAGCGCACAAAAAAGTGTAAAGAAGATTATTGCGCCGGGGGGCGGGATTTATTTGTGCTTGATTGAAATGCTGCTGGTCTTTTGATCTCAATTGATTCCCCACATTAGAAACTCATGCCATTTGAATCTTTTATGAAATTTTCAGTTTTTATTTAATTATTACGTCAAGAAATGATGGAAAGTTAAGCACTTTGCAGTCTTTGCGGATGGCATTAAGGGACTGTATATCCTAAGCCCTTTTATTGGTAGCTTAGTCATGAATTGCCGGTTGACTCAGGAATTAGGGGAACTGTTTATGCCTATTGTTTTACCCATCTACACACACACACACACATGTAAATGTGTACATGTGTGTGTAATTTTTTATTTTCTCCATTATTTAACCTCTGTTTGGATCTCAGAAAAGTTGAAGGAAAGGAAAAGGATAAATATGCTTTGAAAAAGGAATATGTTTCTAACCATTTCCATTTCTCTTTCCAAAATCCAAACAATGCATTAGAGTAGCAGTATGTAGTGTGGAAATCATGTATATATGCATATTTATCTAGGGATATGGCATGTTTCTCAGTGCAGAAAATGACAAACTCATTTGTTTTGTTTAATACACACGCGCGTGCGCACACGCGCGTCTGTATATTTGAAGTCCCCTTTCTGAGCTACTTGTCATAGCCTTATAGGGCATGATTCTGGCAATTATGTTCTTTCTTATACAAGATCAGTGACTAGTGTCATTTGGGAATTTCAGGTTTAATTAATGTGAAATGCCATGAGAAGTTCAAGAGCTGCATAAAGAAAGTACAAAAATCTGGGAAGGTTGGATTTTCTCGGGATTGCCCTTACTCAACAGCTGTTCCTACAATGGTACAGGGTATGGATATGGCCATCTTACTGAGCCAGTTGGGTAGCTCAAAGGTTGAACTCTGACTTGCTAATTTGAAAGCTCGTCAAAGATTGAAATCCCAGTGTTGTTGCAATCATACTTCCATCAGCAATGATTAAAAGTTGAAACATTGAACAATTCATGGAGGCTTGTGGATCCTCTCTGATTTTGCATTGTTTTACTAGATCTGATATGATTTATTTACTGAAGGATATCTTGCAGAGGTTTTTTATTATTATTATTTTATTTTATTTTTGAAAATTTTGAAGTTTACAAATTTGAATTCTTGTTGCATGAACCTTGATCATGAATAGCTGTCTATCAGTCTATTTGATTATCCTTTCAATCTTTCATGCTTGACTGGTTTATCTTTGAACTGTTCCCATTGCGTGGTTTTGTTATCCAAAATGAGTAGCTCAAGCTTGTGATCCAAAATTTTGAAAGTGTAAACATCTTTTTAACCGTTAATGACAAAAGAGAATTGAAAAGGCAACACCCACCTGGGTGAAAAATCTTGTCCTTGGACAGGTTATGAACACATCTTATTATTAAGCTTTGATGTGAAGCTTATTTTTTAGGAATGCATGTGGGGAGTAAGTGGAATGCTGTTGACAGAACGATTCTGGAAGTTTGAGACAACTAAAGAGAGGGATGTGAATCCATTTCCTCTGTGTGAGAAAAAAATGGGCATCTAGAAAGGTAACCATTTCTTTGTTACAATTCTTACTAGAATTTTTTTTTTTTTTTTTTTTTTTTTTTTTTTTTTTTTTTTTTTTTTTTGCTATTTGACAATCACTTGCCCTGTGCTTTGAAGACAACCTGTTTCTTAAAGTTCCTTTTAAATCTTTGTAATGATATAATTATCGATCTACTTTCTGGTTTTGATCAACACTTTTGACTCTATTATTTCTTGTTTTCAAGGAATTCAGAGCACGATATGATAAATTTCTAGAATCTGTTGTTGTTTGGGTGCTGTTTGACTTGGATTCTTGAGAATCAAAATTTCAAAATAGTACCCCAATTCCATTTAAAAAAAAAAAGAAAAAAAAAAAGAAAGAAAGGAAGGTGCTTATGAAGTTGTTATTGGTTCTTGAAATTTACGGGCAATCAGAAGGTAATTTTCATTACCAGATGAGCTAATATTGATTTGATAAATTTAAGAAAAATAAGGGGGGAAACGTACATGGAGTAAATTTATCTTAGGTAATGTGTAGGAGGCTTGTGCTTATGTAAGTAAGAGCTTTGCTATTGAATTTTGCTGTTTTTGCGTCCTTATGAAACTTGATGTAAGCATATGTTTTTTGAATAATCTTCTCTACCCTTTCCTTAATGCTCCATTTGAAAAGATTGATCATATCAAGAAATTCATCCTGTCCTAAAATTTCAAGTTTCATTTTTTACTTTTTCATTCTATCAAAATCTATATTCTCTGGTATATTCTTTTTCAGTACCTTTAACAGTATTATTTTAAGCAGAAATGTTCTAGTCAGCTTATATAAAAGAAAAAGTTTTATAAGTAGACGACCGTCGTAAAACTTATATAATTTCGCCTTATAAATATGATATCAAACATAAAATGAGTTGATCAAGGCAAGTTAAATAAGTTGGTGTACCTAAGCTCACAATTCTAAAATGATTTGGTTTGAGTCATGCGTTCTCAAGCTCTCACCCTGTTCTGTTCTCGTCATTGCCTTCTTTTTCTCTTTCCTGAGGAGAGTTAACATGCTCTTAAGCTACATAACGGAGTAGTCTTTGAATGTTTAGATTCTTAGACTTCAATCTCATAAGAGAGAAATATACCATTCACTAGGTCACAAATGCCGGTGATCCCCCATCTAATCATTATTCATGAGCAGAAATAAATTTGGCGAGGTTAACAACATTGAAAATTCCATTCAACCTTCATTTTTAGCATTTATTTTTTTTCCTCGCATGTATGTCCAACTTGAGACAAGTATTTTGACAAACCGATTGTTGCATTAGATGTTTCGATTATACAAATCATGTATGCAAAAAGTCATATTGATTCAACAATCGATTTTTTCATAATTTTTTAAAATAATTGTAAAATATAATAAAAAATTGTTCTGATTATTAAATCAATATTATTTTTTGCATGCATGATATGTACAAGTGAAATATCAAATTCAACAGTTAATTTATCAAAATATATGTTTCAAAATGATCAGATACACTGGGAGACTAAAAATGGTGGTCGAATTGAATTACTGTGAGAGCATTCCTTAGCGGTGACCTTTCCAAAAATTTTTCCGTTGTATATTTTTATTTTGTTAAAATTCGCACTTGTTTGCGTCATCACTGCTTAAAGGACTCCGAGGACACAAAAAGGTTAGTTACTGTGTTGGTGAAGTTAAGAAGCTTTTGTTGATTGGACGTGAATGCCATGACATTGTTTTGCTTTCCACGACAGGGAAAGCAAACGCCGTGGATTGGAAAAAGGATAAACATTAAACACCACAGAAATCAATCTCTCTCTCTCTCTCATATTTGTGCGAAAACTCACGTGAAGGAAAGCGTGTGCAAAATGTAGGGTCATGCCAGCCAGCCAGCCCGTCCATGACGCGTGGGCGTGCCTAGCCCAAAACCAACATTAATTACTTCACAAGTAAACGTTCATTTTCTAGAATCTAGAACAAAAAAGAGCGATGCTATGCTAATGGCGGCGTCCACTGGCTTTGCCATGGGCATTCGAAGAAATTTTTTTTTTTTTTTTGGTGGTTGGACCGCGTGGCAATTCCAATTGGGTGATTAATTTATTGGTAAAGTTTAATTAATAATCATATTATAAATTTAAAATTGAATTTCATTCTTATCAAATATAAGAAAATAGAGAAACAAAAAATATTATTCCAACTCATAAGTATTTTTCAACTAATTTTTTTTCTATCTTTTTTTCTTGTGATTTTTAAAATCCAAATAGATTCAGATTATGCGTGTTTTCTTTTGTTCTGTCTCATACTATTGAATCTATCTTATCCAAACCTTCTAAAATTAAAAAGTGGACATCAATACATTTTTATGAGCTTAAATTCCTTCAGAAGTTAGGATACATAACATTATTTTAATAATTCATTAGAACATCTCCGATGGAATGCTATATGAGTTAGTATTGTCACAATTTGGTAATAATATCCAAATAGCTTGTTCTAACGGAAAATTATTTAAACTACCAAATTTGACAGCAGCTCGCACACAACATTTGTGTCATATTATATTTTCTTTTAAAAATATAAAAAATATTTAAATATAACACTTATACATTAAAGCACATAATATTAAAATTTAACTTTGGTACATTTAATAGTACAAAAACTTTAAAAATGCACTCTAAACATTCACCTATCTCACACACCCATGATAACATACACGTCAAATTCAGCAGGTTTTTTTTTTTTAAATCAATATTATTACATTTAGGCAACCTGCCACCAAATTTTAGTTTTTGGCAGACAAAGAAATAGAAAGGGTAATATGGTCAGAGTAAAAGAAGTCAATCCTTGATAATCCAATCATTTCGTTGAACCTTCCTAAATCCCCCTGTCAAGTTTTTGTATTATTCGTTTTCTTACACCCCTGAATTCAAGTCCTATCCGCATTCATCTTCTCTCTCCTTCCCTCAAAACCTCCCTGAAAATTCAATAATTTCATTTTTTTTTAGCAGAAAACTTCTCTTCTTAAGTTTCCTCAGGTCATAGAAAAACAAAACCCTGACCGGCTCGATTCTCTCTCTAAATCGAAGCTTCAGCATAGAACGATCAGACTTTCTCCATACAGTTTTTAAGACAGAATGCTTCATCGGAGCTTCAAGCCTGCTAAATGGTAAAACTTGATTTGATTTGATTTTTCTAACACCCCCCCCCCCCTTTTTTTTATCCTTTTTCTCGATTTGTTCCGGATAAAATTAGGGAGATATGAAAGAAGACTTGGAATCTAATGGAAGGTTGGAGTTGATTTGATTGTTGTGAGATTCTAAGTCTTCTTCTATTTTCCCGTGATTTCTCGGCCACCAAACAGAGCGCTAGTCTTTTTGTTTTATTTTAATAGAGTTTGTGATTTATGTGGGAATTCAATTTTATCGTTGGGTTTTTTTAAATTGGATCTGTTTGTGAAAATTGAGTGCTTTTGAATTTGGTTGTTGGATGCAGCAAGACGGCTCTGAAGCTGGCAGCATCGCGTATAAAGCTCTTGAAGAATAAGAGGGATGCACAAATAAAGCATCTAAAGAGGGAATTGGCCCAATTGCTCGAGTCTGGGCAGGAGCAGACTGCGAGAATTCGGGTACGATATAGATCCGTAGATGTTCAATTTTTACTGGGCATGAATATATTGAATTACTGATTATTCTTCTGATTTACTCGAGAGTTTATTGTCATATCCATCATAATCGGTATGTAGTTTTGTATGGAAATATGTATGTCTATTTGGGTCGGTGATTGTAAGAATTGGTATGATAAATTGAAGGTATGAGCTACTGTAGTAACTAATAGGGTATAACAGCAGATGTTCTTTTTAGAAACCCTGCACAAAAAGAAATGTAAACTTGTTTTGACAGTGCACCTGAAAGTTCTCAAACGAACTTTTCTAAGGAGGCATTAATCTATTCATTAGGGTACAAATTAAACTGTTTAGAATGAAAGGTACACCAACCCTGTCTATAGTAATTATACTGAATGACATTATGAATCATAGATTTCATCAATGTTGCACTATTCGCAATTTGTTTTCCCCTAAATGTATTAAAGTTGAATAAGCTAATTGCCATAGAAATAAATTTGAAGTATCTTTTTACGCTTACTTGTTTGAGTTCTATATTTGTTTGGATGCTTGACCAAATTTTTATGACATTTGGAAGCTTAACGCATTGCATATACACGCGCGCGCGCACACACATACATATATATGTACCACTCTCTAATTTGGACAACAAATCATGTATTTAGCCTTGAAATCGGACTAACAATAAAAGGAGTCATTGGTGACTGTTTACTACTTTTAGCAATACGAGAGCTAAAGCACTCGAGTACCCTTCTCTTTAACAAAATTCAATTGTTCCCTTCCCTTTTTTTCCTAATCTCTCTCTCTCTCTCTCTCTCTCTCTCACACACACACACACACACACACACACACACACTCATATTTGCGTGCACAATAACATACACAGGCATGTTAGTTAATCTATTTTCTCTTTTAGAATTACTAGCCATCAATTTTCACCTTTATGAGGCCAAGGAGAGAATTGCTTGCTTACTGAAACCAAATTTCATGTTCAAGCACTGTCCTTGTGATATCAGAATTTTAGTGGTTTACTTATATGGTGTTTGTTTTTGCCTGATTATTCTTTTGATTTTGATTTTGATGGTGATAATATAGGCATGGTATGATTTATGGTTTTCTTCATTTCTTTATCTATTCTGCTTCTCAGGTTGAACATGTAGTTAGGGAAGAGAAGACAATGGCAGCATATGATCTTGTTGAGATATATTGCGAACTCATTGTGGCTCGCTTGCCAATCATTGAGTCACAAAAGTACGTAAGCCTACATAATCTCAGATAATCCCAATATTCACTGATTTGTATATTTAGAGTTTGCTTGTATTTTACCAGTGAATGTTTTCATTTTGGATGACCACTACCTCTTGTTACTTTTAACAAGCACAAATGAAGAAAATTAATAACTGAAAAAAAGTTCCATAAAATGAAATAATTTTGAAGAAAATCAAACTAAATTTGAATAATCTCCACAATTTTTTAGTTTTGGAGTTTTGGCTGGTAATATCTCTACTCGAATTGGTGTAAAATTTTGGTGGACAAACAAGTACTGTAAATTTAAAATCTTGGTTGTTTTACTTTTCTGTATATAAATTTATTTTTATCAATTTGGCTAAAATTTGATGAAATTTGGATGAATAATAATAATAATAAACCGAAAAGTTCAGATTGATAAAAATACACATTAATCCAAAAATGTGGACAAATTCTAATTTGAACTATTGGACTTCAAATTTTGCAATAACAACTTTTTGGGGTATAACCTTGAAAGACCTGTTGTATGAATGGTTTCCATGGCCTAGTATATAACTTGCCAGTTATGTGGTGTGCTCGCTGTCATTACGATGCATCTCATCTTGTCATGCTAAATTGGGAGGATTGTATTTTTGAAATGTTGTGGTCTTGATACCAAACTTCAGCTTGATTTTGACATTTGTTTTGTAAGAAATTTGCTATGTGTTGACCCATCGTATATTTCTTCAGAAACTGCCCCATCGACTTGAAGGAAGCAATTACAAGTGTAATATTTGCAGCTCCAAGATGTGCAGACATTCCAGAACTCATGGATGTCCGCAAGCATTTTACAGCAAAATATGGAAAAGAATTTATCTCTTCGGCCCTGGAACTACGTCCAGATTGTGGTGTAAGCCGCATAGTAAGTCTATACAGCTTTTGCAACTCTTCTTGATGACTGTAATTTGAAAGTGATACTGAGCCTGGTAGTGAAATTGGCCCGTTTACATTCTTTTAATCAGCAATTTGGTGTCTCTAATTATTATTTATGCTTTCTTTTTCAGTTGGTTGAAAAGTTATCCGCAAAGGCACCTGATGGTCAGACCAAAATCAAAATCTTGACTGCCATTGCAGAGGAACATAACGTCAAATGGGATCCTAATTCATTTGGAGGACAAGATGCTATGCCTCCAGAGGACTTGCTGGTAACTTAAAACAACTCTGTAGTGGTTCGTTTATTGCATGGTAGAGCGTTGCTTGAATAAGATTGCAAAGCAACCTTAGCAAGCATGATTGATATATGCATTTCAATAAATGGATGATTTGTTCATAATGAATTTCCTTATTTGATGAATTTGTTTGAGCAGAACGGACCGAATACTTTTGAGACAGCCAGTAGAATAAATGTGGAACCTCCCAGTGTGCAAGTTCCACCTAATCATGACCAAAGGCATGATGCACCGGTAAACCTCGGGCACAATGTGAGATCAGCACCGAGCTCTCAGAGTTTTGCTTCTGCAGATGTTAGTGCTAGTAAAACAACGATGTCTGGCACTTCTCATTCTGAAGTGAGACCATCAGGTACAGAATTTTGGTTAGAAGTTTATGATTGAATATTTTTTATTGGATTTTGTGGCGGTGTGCTCCAATTTATCCTCATCTGTTACTCACTAGACACATGGCATGTTCTGTCTTACAGGAACCGGATCTGAAGGGATGGAATTTAGACATTCATATTCTGGGAATGGGAATACTTTTCCTTCGAATGGGCAGAATTGGAACATGGACTTCAAGGATGCAACTTCTGCTGCACAGGCAGCTGCAGAAGCTGCAGAAAGAGCAAGTATGGCTGCTAGAGCTGCTGCAGAACTTTCAAGCCATGGGAAAATTACTAGGCAGTATTCCACAGAATCGAAGTCATCCTTTTATGGTTTAAGAGACGAAGGTCCTGGGAAATATGCAGGCTCAACGCCCCACGGTGAACATCTTGGTAAAAATTCAGTGAATAACTCTTTTCATGACCGAAACCCTAGGACACAGAATGAGCGAATAGTTGGGCAAGAACAAGATAATCTGGCTGGAGTAGCTGAAAGGCGTTACACGAACAGTCATTCTAAGAAATCTAGCCAGGCAGCTTCTCCTGATGATGACACGTCAGTGAATTCTCTCCAAAAGGCAGGTGGATATTCCCAAAAGAGCTCATCTGAAGTGGAGGCCATAAAACCTGAGAACAGTGACCTGTTTAGTGAAGGGTTTACAAAGAAACAATCTAATGAATCTGCAGAAGAGTTTTCAAGTGAAATGCAAGATGGAATGGAACCTGAGGACATTGATTCTTTAGGAGGAGAAAGATTCAGAAAACAATCTAGTGGTGTTTTCTCTCAATCCTATTCAAGGACTTTTGGTGAAGGGGGTATGATGGAACAGTCTAGTGAATCTGAGGAAGAGTTTTCGAGTGAAATGCAATATGGTATGAAAACCGAGAATGTCGATTATTTTGGAGAACAAAGATTCAGAAAACAATCTAGTGGTGTTTCCTCTCGTTCTCATACCTTTAATCATGATGATTATGATGTTGTTTCTAATTCAAACCGCCAGAAGTTTGGGAATGATGCTGGTGAGGACCCTATGGTTGGTATGGATAGAGAGAACATTCAAACAGACACTAGACAAACCGAATCTCATGGTGCTGCTACTGTACTTTTTGATGAATCTGGTTCCGATGGTGATGACAGCAGGTTTGATGTAGAGGGTGAGCGTAATCGGCGAGAATCCAATTTATATTTCACATCACCGGATAGAAAATCACCAACACATCTCTCAGCAAATACGAATCCTTGGAGCTCCAGGCAAACCATGAGTGAGTCACTGGGAAAGTCCATTCAACAGTCACTTTTTTCCACAGAAGGGCACTCTTCTTCTGAGTTTTCTGAAAGCTTGACAAAATCTGCAGTTCCTTCACAGCCAGATGGCTTGGTGCCTGTAACTTTTGATGATTCTGATGGCTCGAGTTCAGAAAGTGAGGAGGAAATGAACAAGTCTAAACTTGGTGGGACAACCAATCATCATAGTATATTTTCTCATAAAGAGAATGCTTACTTCGGAAACCCTGAGCCAACCCGAAGTGAGAGTAATTGGTTTACAGAATCCTCATATGCAGAGGAGACAAATTCAGGATCTAACAGAAAACCATGGTTACATTCATCTTCTGATGTGTCAGACTCCGTGGAATTACACCCTGATAAAAACCAAGGAGCAGAATTTAATGTTGGATCTCAGAAAAAGTCTGGTTTTGATCTGTTGTCCACCCATCAATCCCAAATGGATTCAAATGATATGATTGGCAAATCGTTGGAGAGTTCATTTGATGAAGGGAAGCCTGGGCAGTCTATGCAATATTCAAGGCATTCATTGCTCCATGAAGGTAAGGACAATATTGATGCAACGGAATCACCTGATACCGTGAAAGATACTGAATTTTTAACCCAATCTACTTTAGAAAGTGGGAAGGAGCTGAGCTTAGGAATGTTGACAGGCGGCCTTCGAAATAAGGGTTTGAGGCGTCCACCTTACACCAGGAATCCACCAAGTGATGCTTTATCTTCATCCAAGCAAGCAGCCGAGAATACTCCCACTGGAATTGAGCAATCCACTGCTGCCCCCCCAGTCAAGACTTCCGTTAGTTCTGAATCTTACGATCAGAAAGCAAGCACAAAAGTCGATAAAAAGTCCCGCCCAAGTGCCCGAGTTACATATTTTGATTCAAATAATGATGACTCCGATGAGGAACTCCCACAACAGACTTTTAGAAGCAATCGAGAACCATATGAGCAGAAAGCAGGGATAAAAATTAATAACAAGAGCTCAAGAAGCCCAACTACCTTTTTTGATTCGGATAATGATGATTCTGAGGAGGATCTCCCTAAACAGAATTTATCCAGCAAAGGTCGTCTGGGTAGTGGGTTTTCTCGGAGGACAAAAGGTGCTTCTTCAAGTTCTGAAAAAAGTTCTTATTCAAATTCAAAGGGAACAGCTGCCTCCGAGGTGTCAGTAACTTCAGACCACGGCATGGAAAGAAAACCCTCAAGGAGTTCCTATGCTACTGAAACTCCTCCTACAGCCCGCTCCCAGACCAGGGGCAATGGTCGCCGGGAAAGTTCTGAGCTACCAAGATCGGCAGAGAGAGCCTCTTCTGAGCCAATGCCAGAATCTAAGTTTTCTTTGCGGGAGGAAAGTATAAAGTCATCAGCAATTGAACAACCATCCAGTCCTCTTCGAAAGGTAGCATCAGGTAGCACTGAAAGTTCAAGCAGGGACACTCCATCTAGAGAGAGCTCTCTTAAGAAAGCTAGTCACGTTCACCCTAAACTTCCCGATTACGACACTTTAGCTGCCCAGTTTGAGTCTCTCCGATCAAATCGCAAATAAGAACGAGTACTCATATGGCTATTAGCATTGAGCAGTCTGAAACTTCTTATCAGAAAGCGTGTGTAATATATATATATATATATATATATATATACTGTCTGTCCAGTTTGAGTTGAAGGATAGTCATATAATTTTTGTTGTCCAGTTTGAGTTGAAAGATAGTCATATAATTTTTGTTGTTTACTATAGGAAATTAGAGGTTGCATTTTTTCAAATACTGTACGTAATGAAATAATAATTTTATATAGATTGCGATATTTGGAAATTGATACTGTTTGCCTCTAGTTTTCTCTAGTTTTTGACGTGTGAATGTCAAGATATTGTTTTGGTTTCCATGATAGAACTTTGGCCACGCACAGTACCCAAAAAAACAAAAAAAAAAAAAAAAGACATTCCTTGCATGCCAAAAGCTGGCGTGTAAAACTGGTGGGTCAAGCTCCTACTTAGACATGACGGAGAAGGAAATGGTCAGGTGTCAGGAGTCTTGACTGAAAGCCCAAAGAGTACGGCTATGGTGAGGACCCCCTCCCTAGGTTTACTTGTATACTCTTCCTTTCTCTCTCTCCCGCCCTATTTTTAACAATAATAGGAAATCAATCCATGATTTAAATCTAATCCTACCTTATTTTCTTACAATCTTTCACCATCTGATTTAGCTTCTATGGCTCCTTCATTTCATTAACACTGAGCATATGCACCTTCAAGACTGGAAAATCTACAATCCACTTCTTTAGGATTTTAATTTTTATTGTCTAAATGTGGTCATGTTATCAGTCCGTAATATTTTTTCTGTAGCTGAATTCCACGAATAAAGATAGATGTAGTCACCTATTGTCTAGGTGTGGTGACATCGCTTATCAACTTGTTGAATTTGTTTTAATTTTTTGATACATCCTAAATGCGAGATAGATGTCAGTAGACTAAGAGCTGTTTGCATTAGTTTTGTTTAAAATTATTTCTGAAAAATTATATTTTTAAGTATCTTTTGGAAATATGTTGAAATCAACTCTTGACATATTAAAAATGATTATGCTGGCCAATCATTCTGTATCTCTTAAGTCGTGTAAAAGTAATTATTACCTATATCTTCAAATCAAGTAGAATTTTGAATTCTAAAAATAATTTTACGCAAAATTATTCTAAACAGGGCTAAACAAGTTATTGTTCGACAAATTGAACATATAGGCAATTAGACAGACACATAATGCTCCATAAATGCATATTACATGTTCTACCAAAATAAAAAAAAATAAAAATGCATATTACATGATTCATGATATGTGTCTGTCTCTATAGAGAGGTGGTTGAGGGGTAAATAGTGGAGGTAGTGTGGCCTAGTTACAGTAACTGAAAACTTAAAAAGAGTTGACCGTAAAGACAACGAAGTCAATGTCAAGTCAATGATACTAAAATATTAAAAAGCAGAAGATAGAAGACAAAGTCAATCTCAGTTCTCAATCATTTCCTTGTACCGAATTCAATCGCAACAGAAAACCTTCATCATTAAACAATCAGATTTTCTCCATCACTTTTGAGGACAAAAATGCTTCATCGGAGCTTCAATCCCGCCAAATGGTATTTTCTTTTCATTTGATTTTTCCAACACTTACTTTTCCGTTTGTTTCCCGAGAAAATTGTCGAAAATGAAAAAGAAAGCTTAGAAAACCGTTTGCTTCCTGAGAAAATTGTCGAAAATGAAAAGAATTAAAGCTTAGAATCCCCAAGTTTTATGTTATTTTCTCTGGCGTCAAACAGAGTGCCTCTCTCTCTCTCTCTCTTTCTCTCTGTCTTTATTTTTTTACAGTCACGGAGTTTTGTGATATATGAGGGAATTTAATTTCATTGTTATGTTATTGAAAATTGGATGGTTTTGAATTTGTCTTGTTTGATGCAGCAAGACAGCTCTGAAGCTTGCAGTGTCGCGTATAAAGCAATTAAAGAATAAGAGAGACGCACAAATAAAGCAGCTGAAGAGGGAATTAGCGCAATTGCTCGTGTCTGGGCATGAGCAGACTGCGAGAATTCGGGTACGATATAGAACATATGGAATTACTGATTAGGTTTCCTAATTTAGTTGAGACTTCATTGTTATATCGATTGTAATCAATCTGTTCGTAGTTTTGCATGAAAAAAGATGTGTGCGTATATATTTGGTTTTGCTGATTACAACAATTGATGTGATAAATTGAATAACACGGTATTTTCTGCACGCACACACACACACAAAAAAAAAGAAAAAAATATTATGGTGATTGCCATGAAAATAAATTTGGAGAATCTTCCTGTGCCTACCTATTTGAATTCTATCCTTGTCAATTGTTCACATCGTTGAGCGAAATTTTATGACATTTGGAAGCTTGCTGTTATATATGTATAGAGAGAGGTTAGCCTCCATGTCAGCATAACAGGCCAATGTAGCAACTGATATGGCATGACATGTCAGGTGCCCCATCAGGTGGTAGCTCAGAGATGGTAAAGGTTGCAGTGTTATATATATATATATAAGTCCTTTTCTTATGAGGACGTCCTCACATAACCTTATGTGAGGACTTGGCTTTTTAGCTCATGTAAGATGGATATTTTGAAAAACCGGCCGTTGGATTGAATATTCTTTCTATGTATGACGTTCATGCCAAAAATCACGGTGATCTGACAGTCGATTTCTAAAATACAGATTATGAAAACTTATGATAATATTTAATGGTCACAATGGTTCACCGTCTGTATTTTCAAAACTACTGACCGTTAGATCACTATGATTTTTGGCATGCATGGCATACATTGGAAGAATATCTAATCTAACGGTCAGTTTTCCAAAATTATTATCTTACATTGACTAAAAAGCCAAGTCCTCATGTAAGGAAGTCCTCATAAGAAAATTACTAATATATATATATGTGCACATACATTCCTACAAGAACAAATAGATTTCAGGGTCATTTTCAGTGTCATGTGTAAAAAATATGCACTGCAGTCTAATTAGGACTAAAAGTCCGTATTAAGCCTTGAAATTGGGAGTAACAATAAGAGGAGGCACTTGTGATTATTTACATACTCTGGGCAACACAAGAGCTAAAGCAAGTGAATACCCCACTCTTTAAGTTCCCTTCTTTTTCCTAATCCAGTTTTCTCTGATTAGAGGGGAAATCTCTCTCTCTCTCTCTCTCACACACACACACACACACACATTTGTGTGTAAATTAGCATTTGCATGCATATAAACTAATCTGTTTTCTCTTTTGGTATTACTGGCCGTCAATTTTCACCTTTATAGGGTGGAAGTGAGAATTATTTGCTTAGTGAAACCAAACTTCATGTTCAAACACTTTCCTTGTGATGCCATAATTTTGGTGATTTATCAATATGGCTTTTGTTTTGTTCTTTGATTTTGATGGTGATAACAAAGGAGTGGTATGCTTTGTGGTTTTCTTCATTTCTTTGTTTTATGTTGCCTCTCAGGTTGAACATGTAATCAGGGAAGAGAAGACAATGGCAGCATACAATATTGTTAAGATATATTGTGAACTTATTGTGGCAAGCTTGGGAATCATTGAGTCGCAGGAGTACGTAAACCTACACAATTTTTTTGGCTAGTTATTACCTCCCATTACTTTTTACTTTTTGCTTCTTAACAAGCACAAACGAAGAAAATTAATAAAGCAAAAAACACTTCTGAAAATGGAAGTAATTCTGAAAGTAATCAAACTAAATTTGAATAATCTCCACGGTTTTCCTGTTTTAAAGTTTTAGCTGGTATTTCACATTTAGAAAGGCTCCCCTAATTGAATTTGGGATAAAAAATTTGTGGACAAAAACTGTATATTTGAAAATTTTTGGTTAAAAGAGTTGGAGAAGTTTTATATTTTTATATATGAATTTCTTGTTTTCAAATTGACTAAAATTTAGCTAAATAATTAAAAAAAAAAAAAAAAGTTTGAAAAACTCAAATTGTCAAAGGTGGGCTGTTAATCTGGAAATTCGGACAAATTTTAGTTTGATCCACTAAAGAACTCCATATTTTTCTTGGTATAACCTTAAAAGATCTAGTATATAAATTTTCAATTGCCTAGTAAATATCCTCCCAGTTATGTGTGTGTTTGTTGGTACTATGATACATCGACCTGATTTTGCTATGTGTTGATCCGTCTAATATTTCTTCAGAAAATGCCCCATCAACTTGAAGGAAGCAATTAAAAGTGTAATATTTGCGTCTCCCAGATGTGCAGACATTCCAGAACTCCTGGATGTCCACAATCATTTTACAGAAAAATATGGAAAAGAATTTATCTCTTCAGCTGTGGAGCTGCATCCAGATTGTGGTGTAAACCACATAGTAAGTCTGTACAGCTTTTCCAACTCTCCTTTATGACTGTAATTTGAAAATAGAAGTTGAGCCTGGTGCAGAAGTTGATCAGTTAAACTCTTTTAAAGGTCAGCAATTTAGTGTTCATAATTATTCTTCTATGCTCTCTTTTTCAGTTGATTGAAAACTTTTCTGCCAAAGCACCTGATGTTCAGACCAAAATCAAAATCTTGAGTGCCATTGTGGAGGAACATAAAATCAAATGGGATCCTAAATCATTTGAAGGGAAAGATGCAAAGCCTCCGGAGGACTTACTGGTAACTTAAATGAATTTGTAGTGGTTCAATTATTGCTTGGTATTGTATCATGGTTTGCTTGCATGGTTCAAGGTATCATCAGTTGTGGGCATCTTTGCATCTCAATTGTGACAGAACGATTGTGTATTGCACAAGACATGAGATACATATAAAAAAATGTTAAAAAAAAAAAAAAAAAAAAAAAAAAACCAAGAAAAATCAGAAAATTTTGGACAATCCACATTGAAATCATGACATAAGCAAAAACAATAACTCAGCATAATGTGGTCCAAAATATCAAAATAGATGCTAGTGCACTAGTGCACTATACAAATATATAATAATTGAATTTTGGATATCTAATACAAACCAAAAGTAGATAAATAAACATAAAATTTATGTGTTATATGTATGTGACATTATATTGGTAATTTTTACTAATTTTTTGATATGATTTATATTTGTACTTTTTCTTTTTTGGAATAAGGGACATGATTATTACTAATTTGCTACATTTGAATGAAAGTTATAAAAGAACTAGGACAATTTATACAACTAAAAACTAAGGCACCGTTTGGATTTTTTTTTGTAAGTACTTATTTACTTTTTTTAAAATTTGCAATATGTAATTTCTTAGAAAAATTTTAAAAAAAGCAAATAACTACTTATAAAAAACAAATCCATACAGTGTCTAAGGTTGTATATTATGACTTTTTGAAAGTGCATTACTGTTTGTAAAATATATGTATGAAATATAAATGGTAAACACATTAAGCTAGTAAAATTGGAATGTCAATTTATTTTTTTGGCATCCAACACCCAAGGCTCCCTTGAAACTATGGGACAAATTGTTGGAAAAAAGCTTTAGGGCACTAAAGTGAAAATGGGTAAACTTCAAAGGAGTAAAGTGTAATTTTCCCTTCTCTTTTTTGATTAATTTGTTTGAACAGAATGAACCGAATACCTTCGAGAAGGCCAGCAAGATAAATGTGGAACCTCCCAATATTCAAGCTCCAACTAATTGTGACCAAACGAATGATGTACCTGCGAACCTCTTTGAGCATAATGTGAGATCAGCACTGAGCTCCCAAAATTTTACCTGTACGGATACTGGTGCTATTAAAACGATTATGTCTGGTGTTTCTCATCATGAAATGAGACCTTCAGGTGTGGAATTGTTTTAGAAGTTTGTGATTGGACGCTTTTTGTTGGATTCTGTGGCATCATGCTTTAACCAATTCTTATCCCTTACTCATTAGATATATGGGATGCTCTGTCTTACAGGAACCCTAGCTGAAGGGATGGAATTTGGACATTCATATTCTGGGGACAGGAATGCTTTTCCCTTGGGTAGGCAGAATTGGAATATGGAATTCAAGGATGCAACCTCTACTGCTAGAGCTGGTGCAGTAGACATTAAACAAACCCACTCTAATGATAATGCCGCTGTAGTTATTGATGAATCGAGTTCAGATGATGATGATTGTTGGTTTGATGCAAAGAGCGAGCTTAGTGTTCAGGAATCTGATTTGTATTTCTCATCACCAGGTAGAAAATCACCAACCCATCTCTCAGCAAATATGAACACTTGGAGCTCCAGGCAGACCATGAGTGAGTCACTGGGAAAATCTATTCAACATTCACATTTTTCCACAGAAGGGCACTCCCCTCCTGAGTTTTCTGAAAGCTTGACAAAATCTGCTGTTCCTTCACAGCCAGAGGGCTTGTTGCCTGTAACTTTTGATGATTTGGATGGCCCAAGTTCAGGAAGTGAGGAGGATATGGACAAGTCTAAGCTTGGTGGGATCACCAATACTAGTATATTTTCTCATAAAAAGAATGTTTACTCCAAAAACCCTGAGCCAACCCGGAGTGAGAGTCAGTGGTTAAAAGGATCCTCATACGCAGAAGGGAGAAATTCAGGATCTAACAGAGAACCGTGGTTACGTTCATCCTCTAATGATTCAGACTGTATGGAAGTGCCCCTTGATAGAAGCCAAAGAACAGAATTTAATGCAGTGTCTCAGAAAAAGTCTATTTTTGGTGCATCATCCAACCATCAGCCATCTCGCAGACATACGAAGTCCCGAATGGATCTAAATGATACGTGCACCAAATCATTTTACAGTGCATGTGATGAAAGGAAGCCCCAGAAGTCTAAGCAATCTTCAAGGCGTTCATTGCTCAATGACTTTAAGGACAATGTTCGTGCTTCAGAATCACCTGATACCATGGAAGACACTGAACTTCTAAACCAATCGAGTTTGGAAGGTGTGAAGAAGTTGAACTTAGGAATATTGACGGGTGGCTTTCGAAACAAGGGTTTTAGGCATCCACCTTACACTAGGAGTCCAAGCAATGCTTCATCTTCATCCAAACAAGCAACCAAGAATCCTTTCACCAAAGTTGAGCAATCCACTGCTTCCCCCTCAATCAAGACTTCATTTAGTTCTGGAGCTTACAATTGGAAAGTGAGCACAAATGTTGATAAAAAGTTGTACTCAAAAGCCCCAACCACATATTTTGATTCAAATGATGACAACCCTGAGGAGGAACACCCAGAACAGACTTCTAGAAGGAATTCAGGGCCATATGATCTGAAAGTGGGCATAGAAGTTAATGACAAAAGCTCAAGCAGCCTGGCAACTTATATTGGTTTGGATAATGATGATTCCAAGGAGGATCTCCCTAATCAGACTTTAACTAGTAAAGGCCGTCTAGATAGTGGATTTTCTCGAAGGACCAAATTTTCTTCACATTCTGAAAAAAGTTGTTATTCAAATGTTACAGTTGCATCCAAGGCGTCAGTAACTTCAGACCGTGGTGCGGAATCCAAACCCTCAACTACTGGAACTCTTCCTATGGCCCAGTTTCTTACCATGAGCTCAGGTCAACAGGAAAGTTTTGATAATGGTGATTCTAAGGAGGATCTTCCTAATCAGACTTTAACCAGCATAAGCCATCGTGGATTTTCTCGGAGGACTAGAGCTTCTTCACATTCTGAAAAAAGTTCTTATTCAAACGTTACAGATGCATCCGAGGCATCAGTAACTTCATTCTATGATGCAGAAATGAAACCCTCAACTACTGCAACTCTGCCTATGGCTCGGTTTCTTTGCACGAGCTCAGATCATTGGGAGAGTTTTGATAATGGTGATTCTAAGGAGGATCTCCCTAATCAGACTTTAACCAGCATAAACCGTCGTGGATTTTCTCGAAGGACCAAAGCTTCTTCACATTCTGAAAAAAGTTCTTATTCAAATGTTACCATTGCATCCGAGGTATCAGTAACTTCAGACCATGGGGCAGAAATGAAACCCTCAACTGCTGCAACTCTACCTATGGCCCATACTCTTAACACGAGCTCGGATCGTCGGGAAAGTTCTGATAATGGTGATTTTAAGGAAGATCTCCCTAATCAGGCTCTAAACTGCAAAGGCTGTCTGGGTAGCGGATTTTCTCGAAGGACCAGAACTTCTCCTTCACATTCTGAAAAAAATTCTTTTTCAAAGGTTACAGTTGCATCTGAGGCATCAGTAATTTCAGACTATGTCACGGAAATAAAACCTTCAACTACTGCAACTCTACCTAGGGCCCGGTCTCTTACCATGAGCTCAGAACATCGGGAAAGTTCTGATAATGGTGATTCTGAGGAGGATCTCACTAATCAGGCGAAAACCTGCAAAGGCTGTCTGGGTAGTGGATTTTCACGAAGGACCAAAGGTTCTCCTTCACATGAAAGAAGTTCTAATTCAAAGGTTACAGTTGCATCTGAGGTCCCTGTAACTTCGAACCTGGGCACAGGAAGGACACTCTCAAGGACTTCCAATGCTACTGAGACTCTTCCTATGGCTCGGTCCCAGACCACGAGCTCATCTTATCGGGAAACTTCTGAGGAACCAAGATCAGCAGAGAGAGCCTTCTGTAAACCAATGCCAGAATCTATGATCTCTTTTCATGAGGAAAGTTTAAAGTCATTAGCAATTGAATTACCATCCAGTTCTCTTCCAAAGATGGTAGCAACATCAGCTAGCACATCAAGTTCAAGCTTGGACGCTCCATCTAGAGAGAATTCTCTTAAGAAAGCGAGTCACGTTCATCCAAAGCTTCCTGACTATGACACTTTAACTGCCCACTTGGAGTCTCTCCGATCAAATCGCAAACAAATGTGAGTAGTTTCACACAGCTATTACCGTCGAGTATTCTTTCACATTTGCATCTTTAGATTAATCCATGAACATATATAGTGAAATTTTTACAGTCATAGACTCATAGAGAGAGTGTAATTGTAATGTCTGTCTTTGGTTTTGAGTCAACACAGAGATTAATGTTTGTTTTGTTTCTACAAATTGGAAGGCTACATATTTGTAAAATGCTGTAAGGAAGCAATAATGTTCTGTTTGGTTTGAGAATGAAAATTGAAGTTGGAGAATAAGCAGTTGTGCTCAGTTCTTCTAGTTGCTGAAATTGCTATGAATGGTCTAAAATATAGAAAATGTACTACCAAATGAAGAGAATGCTCTTGAGCAAAGCTCTCTGCAAATCAGTAATTTATGGGGTTTACCGTTTTAAGTGAATGAAGCCTTGGGACTTGGGAGTTTCATGCACTCATGGAACCAGACTCGATCATCGGCCAAAGGCGATACTGGGAAGCCATTGGCCTAAGCACCAAGTTGATCTTTTTTTTTTTTTTAATCCTTTCTCGGTCAATCGAAGAACATCAATATATAAATACAAGAGATCAATATATATATAAATACAAGAGTGCTAACAGGAGATCTTAAAACCCAAACGTATCAACCCAACAGCAGTGAATGAAGTAAACCTTATCACTTAGCTGCAGGGCCGGAGCCAGCATTTAGTATTAAGCTGGGCTAGGATAAAGAACGAATAAGCACCAAACACATATACACACTCTCACATATATGTATGTGTATATATATAGATAAGTGTTCTAGTGAGGGGTACATGACTTTAACTAAAGTCAGCAAAGAACACAAGCTCTTGGATTGGAATCTTGAGATGAATCATCCACTAAGTGAATGGGAATCCAAGAGTTTGTGTTCTTTGCTGACTTTAGTTAAAGTCAATTACCCCTAACTAGAACATATATATATATATATATACACACAGTAATACTATTATCAGGCCGGCCTGATGCAACTTTGCGTCAGGTCGCCTCCATATGGCTAATTTTAGATGACATATTGTAAAACTGACTATTGGATATGTCATACCTGCGAAAAATCACAATGATCCGATGGTTGGTTTTTGAAAAAAATTGACATTAAAAAAATGATGATATTTTGAAGAACAAATAAGTTGCATATTTTCACAATGATATTTTTCCAAACCAACCGTTGGATCATTATGATTTTTTACAGGCATGACATACAGAAGAGGAGCATTTAATCCAACGGTCAGTTTTAAGAACTGACGTCTAAAATTAAGAATACTAAATATAAAAAAAAATTGACAAATTTGGGACGGGCTCTAGCCCTCCCTAGCCCAAATGTAGCTCCGCCCCTGCTTAGCTGCATCAAACGCTTGTAGAATTTTATTCAATTCTTTATTTATTTGAGCACCAATTAAGTTAGGTGATGGTGAAGGTTAGCCCAACTGCCAGTCAATCAAATAAACCTTATCACTTCATTGCTTCAAACATTTATTGAAGTGCAATCAATTCTTTATTTATTTGAGCACTTAAAATAAATAAATTATAATTTGTTCTTATGGAATGCAATCCATCCTATTACTCTGCTTCCTATATGGGTATCAGAGGATTTCTCAAAATACAACTATTATAATAGATATTATGTATCTATACCAATTTAAATTTTGATTATCATATATCGGATATTATGTGTCTAAAAGAATATATATATATATATGCACACAAGCGCAAACCCACACGATTCGCGGAACTTATCAACAAAGTTTTATCTAATAAATTATAATTGTATAAAATAAGTATTTTGATTAGATGATGTTGATCGTTTGATCTTAATTATATTTATAGGTTAGAATACATATTTTAATAAATAAGAATGATTAAAACTGTTAAATAGATTGAAGAAAATTAATTTGGATGTATTATTCAAAAACTAAAAATTTTACAATAGCACCCAAAAAAAAAAAAAAAGTTAAGTGGAACCAATTTTTTAAATAAAAATAAAATTTAATTAAGAAGAAAGAGAGAGGGAGAAGTAGATGAGATCCACAATAAATAAAAAGAAAAAAAATTAAGGAAAATGTTACTTCACCCACCTTATTAGTTGGCATTTGATATATGGTTCACATTGATTAGTGTAACATTTTTATTTTTATTTCAAGATCATAAAGACCATTGGTACATGTGAGGTGATAGAAAAAAAGTGGTAAAATAGCATTACTAAAAAATTTATTAAAAAAATATAATATTATATTATTTTAAAGTCCGATCAAAACCAATAAAAATAAAAAACTGAAAAAAATTAAGGAAAACAGAGAATCAAGAAGAGAATGAATTCTAGGAGCGATACTTTGAGATTGAGATGGCAAAATAATGCTCCGCATCTTGTCTCTGTCATTTTGACTTTAAAACAGCATCTTGTCTCTGTCATTTTGACTTGAAACAGCTTACTCAATACTGACTCACTGCTCTTCATTTGGCATCAATAATTCAATATCGGTTGCGAATTCAAGTACGTTTTCCCAATTACAGACTCATTCGGAATCTTCTACCATCCATTGCTCTGGTAACATCATTCATCTCTCTAGAAAGAAATATATATATATATATATATTATGTTCTTAATTAAAGTAGTGATCTAGTCTGGGTTTTATTCGTGATAACTGGTTTTGTGTACATCTGATATCAGCAAGTTCTGTGGAATCATGATAAAGGGTTATATTATTTTAGTTGTCAAGTCGATCTGTGTTTGTTGGACAGAAAATATTTGATTTCAGATAGATTAATTTCAACTTCTTAGTGTAAAGAGATGCCTTATCCAAGTAAAGTAGATTGATTGAGACGTAATTCAAGGGATCGATGTATTTCTTTTGGTGTTTTGTATATATATATATATATATATATATATTTTAAGAAGTAGTTTTTCATTGTGGCCTTTCAGAATTCTTGTGCATTAGAAAGCAATGGAAAGCACTGTGAAGAAGGCAATTCAGCCTAACCCCATATTGTTGCAAAGTGAGGAGTTATATCAGGTACTATCCGTACGTGTTATCGATCTGTCCGCTATTTTCATCGATTTTCTGCTAGAATTCTCAAGCTCATGGACTCAATTAATTAATGTGCCAGTACATATTGGAGACTAGTGTATACCCACGAGAACCAGAGCCTCTCAAGGAGATAAGGAATGCTACTGCAAGCCACCCAACGTATTTCTTCTTTCTATGTGTTAATTAAACTAGGATTTTTATATAAAGGAATGTGTTTTGAATGAAGTATGTTGTGCTAGATTTTTTAGAATTTGCTCTGTCGGGCGTGATTCTTGAATGGTGAATAAGAATAACCATATGTACGTGCTATTATTGTTCAGGGCCTTCTTTGGCACTTCACCTGATGCAGGTCAGTTGATGGCCATGCTCTTGAAGCTGGTGAATGCTAAAAAGACAATTGAAGTTGGAGTTTTTACTGGATACTCTCTTCTCCTCACTGCTCTTTCAATTCCTGATGATGGCAAGGTTTGTATATTCATC
>JAESVK010000422.1:252635-297406 GCA_017140935.1 Hamamelis virginiana
TTGCAGCAAGAAAATGTAGGGAGTTTCGACTTTGCTTTTGTCGATGCCGATAAGGGTAATTACTTGAATTATCATGAGAGGATAATGAAACTGGTTAAGGTTGGTGGGATGATTATATATGATAACACACTCTGGGGAGGAGCAGTTGCTTTGCCTGAAGAGTCTGTTCCAGTTGCCAAGAGAGACATCAGGCAGAACACCTTTGAGTTCAACAAATCACTTGTTGCTGATCCTCGCATTGACATATCTCTGGCTCCATTAGGTGATGGAGTCACAATTTGCAGGCGCATCCTTTAATCTTTTTTGTGTGGAAGTGTGTCCACTGTATCTCTTCGATCAGTTGCTTTAATTATGACATTAAGCTTGAATATAAGGCTTGTAATGATCTATTATAATTGTTTGATTAGCAATAAAAGAACTTGCCTAGCTCTTTAATTAATATAGTGCAGCTGCCAATCCTTGCCATGGTGCAATTTGGTTGGGTTAGTGATATTGTCATTGTAGCAGTGAAGGAGTTTTTGAATAAGCGGTCTTATTTCATAAGAGTTTTTGAATAGGCTGCTTCTAAGGCTGGAACAGAGAGGTGTAGTGTTTGAATTTTTTCTACAAGTTGGGCTTATATATAATAATGACTGGATTTTTTATTTGAAAAAAAAAAAAAAAAGAATTGGTTGAAGATTATATTGATTAATGTGATGCGTAAAATGCTAGTCTCACTCCAATAACAAGAGAATACGGAGAAATGAAAAATAAAGGTGGTTAAAATGGATGGTTGAATGGCACGTTTGTTTGATAAATATGGGCCAAATAGCTTAATTAGTTAAATTCTTCAATAGTTGAAATACCTTATGACCTTATAGCTTAGTGACATGTATATTCGTTTCTAGAAGAGAAATATTGGTATTTTTTTTTATCACAAATATTGGGTTTGAGCACATAAAATTATATTCATACTCATTTGTTAGAGCAACTCCAATGGAATGCTATATGAATTGTCATTGCCAAAATTTAGCATTGACACCCAAATAACTTATTTCAGTGAGATGTCATTTGGGGTGCTAAATTTTGAAAATGTCAGTCTTTGTTGCCAAATTTAGCACTTCAAATGAAACTTATCATTTGTACCGTGGCATACTTTTTCTTAAAAAAAGATAAGAAAATGTCGAGATATAGATGCATTGGAGCACATGATATCATTGTGCCAAAATTTGAAATTAATGTTATTTGGGCCAACAACGTTCGACTTTTGGTTCATTAAATATCATGAATGCAGTGAAATACCTTCAAAACATTTACTCCGTATTCCAATTCGGAGATGTTGGGATTGTGTTCGTATTCCATTGGAACTTAATTGTTTTAAAACTCGGACCGTTCATCAAATCGAAAAAGTTACCAAGTTAAGAGTCAACCGGTTCAACCGTCGGGTCAATCGAGTTCAACCGTGATGTCATAAATATATTATTTATTTATTTATTAGAATAAAAGCTGTAAATGATTCAAAATATATATATATTTTTTTTAAATGTTTGTACAATCAATTCATATATTTGAATTTATGTGCAATCATCAAAATTGAAAATTGATAATTACTATTGATCAATCTTTCTTATATATATTTTTTTAAATGTAAGATAAGAATATTTTATTATTAAATTAGGTGCTTGGATTTCTTTTTGCTATTTGGAATTTTTTTAGACTAATTTTTCTTTTTAGCCTTCTTGGCTTTAAGAGATTTTAAAAAAAAAAAAAAAATTTTTTTTTTTTTTTTTAAATTACCCCCCAAAAAAAAAAAAAAAAAAAAAAAAACAAAAAAAGAAAGGATTGACCGGTTTTTTAACCGGTTCAACCGCCGGATTGTGTGGGTTGACCGGTTTTTGAAGTAGATGCTTGTTATCGCTGGAATCTAGAGCAGCGAACATTACCAGAACGCCTTCTTTGCGGCTTTGCCCTTGACGAGAACTCTCCTCCGGTACTCTCTCTCTCTCTGTCTCTCTCTCTCTATATATATATATACATACATAAACCCTGTATTGTGAATGTATAATCTTGAAATTTGATTAGAATAAAGGGGAAATCTCCTCGTCGTTTTTTCTGTAGCCAACTTAATAGTGGCAGTGATTATCATGGCTGAAAAAGAAAATTATTAGATTTAGGAGCTATGATGAACAACCCTTATGCAGAAGAAATCCAAACTTCAATATGTTTTGTGTGTGTACTTTTAAAGAGTAATCTGCAGCTATGCACAACTGAAGAGAATTAGATTATCTAGCTTAACAGTGGCATCATTAAGGAACTGCAATTTTGTATCTTGTTGAATGTTTGGACTTGTATTTCTTGGAATTCTGATTTTCGTTCTCCAAATTTAGCCATTTTGGGGCTAAAAGGAGGTTTTTAGAGCTCCTTTTATCACCGAAAATTGCAATAGTGAGCTAACAGAGGGGGAACCAAGTGATAATGATTGAAATTATAGGTCTTTGACTGGAAAAAAATAATTATAATAATAAATTGAGGGGTCAAAATTGATTTCGGACTAAACTTCAGTGGGTCAATTTGTAATTTACCCTTCTTAGTTTGATGGATATTTGATGTGGCGCAAATGTGGACTTCTAAATTGGCTATGTACATGTACCCCTATGGTGTTGAATACATAGCTGAGTCATTTGTGAAGTGTCTGAAGCCATGGAAATCCAAACAGAGCACTCGTGCTCGTGTGCCCTAAAATTAGGACCTAACTTCAAACCGTCATAACTTTGCGCTTGGGTATTGAATTAGAGATAAGAGAAGAGAATCTCATTAAGAGAAGTGAAGAGAAGAGAAAAGAATCTCATCTATGTTTGGATTGAGAGAATTGGAGAGAAGAGAAGAGAATCTCATTAAGAGAAGAGAAAAGAAGAGAAAGTTAAATAACTTTCTCTCCACCTTGTTTGGATAGACAGGGCCTGTTTGGATAGCCTTCATAAGAGAAGAGAAGAGAAGATTTTAAGGTTTAAATTCCAATATTGCCCTTACTTACATAGAAAGAAAATAAAAGTTAAACAAGGGAGAGAAAGAGCAAAGTAGTAAAATCATGCCCATTGGCTTTCCTTTCACTTCTCCGCTCTCCAAATCTCTCCGATTTGGAGAGAAAGAATTATGGGCCCTTTTCTCCCCACTTTCTCTCCCCCTCCCTTCCTTTCTCTCCTATTTTGCTTTGCCAAACAAGAGAATTTTAAAAAATTTCTCTTCTCTTCTCCCCAACTCTCTCAATCCAAATGGGCTCAGAGAAGAGAAGAGAAGAGGAAGTTAAATAACTCTCTCTACCTTGTTTGGATAGACAAGAGAGAAAGTTAAATGAGTTTCTTTCCTCCCTGTTAGGATAGCTTTCATAAGAGAAGAGGAGAGAGGATTTTAAGGTGTATATTCCAATATTGCCCTTACTTACATAAATAGGAAATAAAAACTAAACAAGGGACAAAAATGGCAAAGTAGTAAAATCATGTCCATTGGTTTCTTTTCTCTTCTATTCTCTCCAAATCTCCCCAATTTGGATAGAAAGATTTTTGGGCTCTTTTCTCCCCACTCCCCACTTTCTCTCCCCCTCCCTTCCTTTCTCTCCAATTTTAGTTTGCCAAACAAGGGAATTTTAACATTTTTCTCTTCTCTTCTCCCCAACTCTCTCAATCCAAACAGGCTAGAATTCCTAATGATTATAGAATTTTGCTATTTTTAGTCAAATTAGGAGGATATTGTCCTTTATAAATATGGGGTGGAGCAGAAGAACTTGTTCAACTTTTGCCCTTGATTAATAATACTATTGACAGAGTTTTTTCATTTATTTCCTTGTGGATTCAAGGTGCCCTCTAGTGGATTCTAGGTTTGTAATATTTGGTTTGAAGGATGCGTCTTCTTCCTTTGTCTTTACCCCACAACTATCAAAGTAAGATTGTTTTCAAATTGAGCAAAGGAAGAGATCTTATTACCACATGACCGAGTCTATCTAGATGAATTTTTGCCTCATGATGGGAATCCTAGGCGTAAACCACAAGCCTTTTGGTTGCCAATTTCCTTCTGTTACATCAATTTCCATTCTAGAAGTATTTTGTTGCTTCTGAGAATTGGTTAATGTGATTCAAAAGTATTACCTATATTTGTCCATTGTAAGCATAATAAGCTTTGTACAATATATGATGGTAGATTGAACCATTTTTTACCCTAGTTCAGATATCGAAGGAATAAGAGGTGGGTGGCTTGTAAAAAATTGTTTTTAGGTTTGTAGCTGTGTGGTCATGTCATTGTAATAAATTAGCCCTTTAGAGCAACGAATGATGATTTGCCTTCCAAAGTTTCAATTGATTACTTCTTTACCTTTGAATTTGTAGAGTTGTTTAGACAACTGGTTTCACAACAACTGGTTTCACTTTGGGGGCTGTCAGCATTGAAAGTGTAAGAATTATTGTGTGTCGCAGTTGGATAGCAATGGAACACAGCGTAAAGAATAATCTTTCCAAGGGGGTATTGCAGAGTGAAGAGTTGTATCAGGTGCTATTATCCTATCCTCTTTATATTTTCTTCTGCTTTATGTTGTTTGAATTCTTAATGACATGCTTTAGTAATGTGGCAGTATATCCTGGACACTAGTGTTTACCCACGTGAACCAGAGCCTCTCAAGGAGCTGAGGGATATTACTGCAAGCCACCCAAAGTAAATTTCTTCTCTCTTAATTAGTCCTACTCCCTATTTTGTTTTTCCAGATATAGTTTCTGTCTGTTTGCCAATCCGATTGAAGGAGTGTTGAGAGGATTTATATTGATTTTCACTGTATGTAATTGTCAAAACCACCAAAATGATGATAAACTAGAAATAAGTTAATCTACTGAAAATCAGAAATTATTCTATTTATGAATGAGTGCTAAGAAAGTAAATGGACTCCTTCAAATTTTGCAAATACTAAAATAGACTAAATTGAAATACTATAGTAATAAAATGGAATGAGTTCATTTTTATCCGGTATCCTAATGACCCCTTAATGTATGGTGATTAGGACATTAGCTGGTAGAATATTTGGCTTAATTAACTTACCGATGAATAATTAGCATCTGATGAAAAAAATTGTTAAGCATGTTAATAGTGGTAGCACAACATGCTATTCAAATGAGTTAGTAAATAAACAGAGAAATATCACTTTGCATCCAAATAATGTACTCCTTTTTTATTTTCAAGGGCCGTGATGGGTACTGCACCAGATGCAGGTCAGTTAATTGCCATGATCCTGAAGCTGGCGAATGCCAAAAAGACGATTGAAGTTGGAGTTTACACTGGATACTCTCTGCTCCTTACTGCTCTTTCAATTCCTGATGACGGCAAGGTCAGTGAGCAAGTCATCTATTTGTCCAGTATATCCATTTATTGAAATATTTATGGTTTAGTGAACATTATTGCAGATCATAGCCATAGATGTAAATCGGGATACATATGAGATAGGGTTGCCGATCATCCAAAAAGCTGGTGTTCAACACAAAATTGACTTCGTTCAATCCGAGGCTCTGCCAGCTCTTGATAAACTCTTAGAAAATGTAAATATTAATATCAAATATTCTTAATTCCCATTTCTTTTTTCCATACTTGAACCAGTCCAAACTCATTTCTTTTGTTATCTATCATTCTGCCTTTTCTTCCATTCATCTATTTTCTTTTCTTTTTTCCCAGCAAGAATTTGACTAATGTTGCTTGATTGCTTCTGGGTTCTATTGCAGCATGAGAATGAAGGGAGCTTTGATTTTGCTTTTGTCGATGCAGACAAGATTAATTGTATAAATTACCATGAGAGATTGATGAAGCTATTGAAGGTTGGTGGAGTGGTTGTCTATGATAACACTCTTCGGACAGGAATTGTAGCATTGCCTGCTGAGGCTGTTCCAGAGGGAAGGAAACGGGACAGGCTGTTGACAATTGAGGTTAACAAATCACTGGCAGCCGATCCTCGTGTTCAAATTTCTCATGTTGCAGCAGGTGATGGGATTACTATCTGCAGGCGTATATACTGAACCTCTTTTACTTTATGGACCCTCACCTTCACTTTACTTGCTCAATGACGTTAGAGCTTGAATAAGGCTGATATGAATTTCTTGCCATTGCCACGTATTTATTGTCTGGGAAGATTTAATTGTTTATTAAGGGTTTGCTATTTGGGCATCTTTTCAACTATTATGGAAACGCAAACCTAGATCATCATCAAAATAGATGGATTTACCCATTTCAATCTCACCAACAAAAGAGGCCTAGAAATGGAAGTTCTTTGACGACATGTCCCTCCCACGCAGCCGCATCTTGATCTCCCCCTCTTGTAGGTGGCTTTCTTTGTTCACCTTTACTCTCAAAACAAATAGGAAAATAAAAACTAAAAAGGCATGGCCTGCCCTAAACTGCAATTATTTAGTGTGAAGGCTTATTCTCATTGTTAACCTACTGCTGCAATTCAGATTCAAAAGCACATAAAAACGTGCACTTATTTTACAAGTTCCCACTGCTGCTTTTTTTGTCCTTCTTTCAATTTTTTTTCCCTGGTTGTTGAGTTTGACATTTTGACCTCTCGCAAGTGAACTTCCAACAAGAGCTGAAATTGTCCATTTCATTTCCAGTGTTGTTTTATTAAAATATCCTTGGAACTGGTTTGGGTTTCATGATTCAACATATTCAACAATCCATCTTAAAGTTTAACATTTGTCGATTACAATTTTATGTGGGAACATCAACCTTAGTGTTCCCAATATAATTGAATATTTAACCTATGACTTTCTCCCTCTTGCAAGTTGCAACCATTAATACCTGTCATTTTGGGGGTGTTCAAGGCAGCTCCTCAGCACAACATAAATACAAGTGACACCCCAAGGAAATTAACAGGTTCAGCCAAGATTTACTTCTTTCAGGGCAGGCCTATTGGCACTCCACTTTCAAATCCTTTTAATCTTTAATGTTCTTAAAATAGATCAATACAAGCAATCTACATAGCCACCTAAAAAAAAAACAACCAAAAAGAAAATCAAACATGTCTCGATTGAATAATGCTCATGCTCATTACATTCCCAACTATGTATTGACGACATCTCCAAAGTCCTCCCTGCCGACCCATGGGGTTATCATCACCAATCAGCAGCATGCTATCCCCCAGCAATATGCCTTGTCTACCCCAAAATAAATTGTCCCCGCACAAGAATTTGAGGGAAGAATTGAGCTTAAATAATATCATCCAATTAACAGCTTCATCACGATTAGTAATAGGCTACTGTTAAATGAATCTGCACTCATCCAAAACTTGTATTAGGCCTTGGTGTCAACCCTTTTTTTTCGCTTCGACGCAAACGTTTCTGCAACCAGTAGAGGGAAGGCTATAGTTGCATCACAATGCACCTGGTTTAATCCAATGAAAAGGAGGAAAACAATCAGGATCATAATTTTAGTTGCGTTTTTTATTAACAATTAACAGGCAAATAACTGAAAGGGAAACCACAATGCATACATGCAAGGGAGATCATAAAGATAACCAGCGATTGTGTTTGGTAAAGAGATTTATATACAAGTTTCAGCGACAATGAAGCTGGAAAACAACCAGGTGAGGCAAGAATGAGAGATAAATGATATCATTTACTTATACCTTGACAGTCTTAGCAGAACCTCGTATTTTTCCCCATGATACAGCCTCGTCAGGACGAGCCCCCGAATCACTCCCATCAAACTCTTGTGCCGTGTTGATGAAGACAGCATAATCTGCACCATTACGCATCATATTGGCATTGCAAATGTGATGCTTGGGCAGCCCTCCTCCAAGAATTATCATTCCAGTCTTCCTAGGACTAGCATGGACAGCTTCACCATTCATGGCCCTAATATCTGTTCAAAAGCTAATAATAAACAACTTCATTTTTCAGGTTGTAACAAAATAACGTGCAATGACAATGAAGCAGGGAATACCTACCTTGCACAATGTCAATGATCAGACCTGGATTCTGGAAGGAATGGAAGTACAACATGTCCCCCAGTGAGCCATCTGTTAATCCCGGACAGAAAACTGGAATATTGTTCTGAAATGTCCAAAAAGAATATTTTAATTATGTGGCAAAACGATATACTTTGCAGTCGTACATAAAAATCCACCACCTTGGCAGCTCACACATCATTTCTATCTTCAACTGCCTAGAATCATGAAACTTAGATGATTCTTTTTCAGATGCTAAATATTTAAATTATTTTTTAAAAAAAATACTTAATTTATTTGCTTAAAACCAACCTCCATGGTTTACAAAATCATAATAATCATTGCTGAAGCACTACTTTCCGTACCCCTTCACATCCCTCGTCTATTATACAACTTGATGTTTATCTCTATAGATTATACTTTGAGTATTCTGAAAATCCTAGAGGGCCTTTGATTCTAGCCAAAACTATCTCATATACGATTAGAAGAAAATCTACCCCAAACTATTGAGAAGCAAACAGTTACAGCCAACAAATCCCATTCCACCTTGCGAGCAGTTATTCGAAATGTGATGTCAATCATTTTCAAACAGTAAATAATCAGGATGTAATTGGTTGTAGGAGCCATTGGCTCCCATTCACTTTAGAACAAATTTTCATTCTAATTGAAAAGTAGCGTAGAACCAATCCAAATCATTGAAAAATGTTTGCCAGTGAAGATAAGAATAAAAAATAATTGCTATGATAGAATGAATGACATGCTATGATGAAAAATAACATTTAGGCAGGTGCCTAAAAAAATAATGCTAAACTTGGGTTAACACTTGCCTTGTATGCCCAGTAAAGGTATGAACCCTCATTATTTATTTCTTTTCCCAAGCGAGCAATTACCTTAGATGGTGTCCATAACACATTCTGTGGAAAAAAAAAAAAGGTAAAAAGAAAGGTGGTGAATGTTCTTGTAGAGCAGTTCTAAATAAACAAAAACTGGCAGAAATAGGGAAAGAAAGGAATATTTAAGCAGCAGGGAAGGAAAAATATAAAGAGAAAATGGTACATTTCTTCACAGTTCATCAAGGCTTTCCATAAAGCATCAATGTACTGAAAAGCAAGATTTACTGTAGATATTAGTGCTTGTGAGTGTAAGTAAACTCTAGCAAAACGTTCAATAATGATAACACATGATATTCTTCTTCTTCTTCTTTTTTCTGGTTGAGGGCCTTGGTAATATATATATATATATATATATATATATATATATATATATATATAATTCAACAGAATTTGTATACATCAATAACAAAGCATTGTCATTTCAATATTCCTCTTACAGGCATGGTTACATAATAAGATACCATTTGAATTATTTATCAGGTATTGGCTATGTCTTCATGCTCAAACCAGGGAAATTTGCATGGCCATAATGCAACTCTAGTGGATTTAGAACAAATCTAAGTGTTCATACATGATTAAATTTAAGTAGAGAAATTCTAAAATCGTGCAAGTAACAAGCTGACTAAAGGGGGGGAAAATAGAATAAAAGAAGGATTTTCATGACGAGCCAATGAGAGTAAAGTATGTACAAAAGCATGGTAGATAGATAAGAGGGGGAGGGGGTACCTCTACAGTTTGCTCTTTCAACATCTGATCAAAAATTGGAATGATCCAGTCCTCAAATTTGCAGTAGTTGTCATTAGGAACCAACAAGTTTCCAATGCGGTTCAATCCTTTTGAGCGTAAATGAGCTCCAGGTAGATAAAAATCACCTTTATATGTGGGTGCAAGGCATTTTATGAGATCTTCTTCTATGCCACCAGCTGTTGTGGCCACTACATCGACCTGCAGTCATATAATAAGTAACACTTCATGGAGTTGAAAAGGCAAGACAGATCCTGGCAGCAGACTGCTTGAAACCCTTCTACAACTCAATTCAAATCAAATTGACGAAGCATTATCCCAACTACATGGGGAATTCATGTTCATAAGGTTGACTATAAGTTTTATGTTGGCTGTCTATCTACCACAACCCTTCCACAGCTTATGACCTAAAAAAGGTTAAGATTAAAAACCACATATTCAGAAATGAATACAGAAATGATCCATTGGGGTCCCTTTTTATGGTCCACTTTTACGGTCCACTCCTCACTGGAATAGTTGGGATTAGTATTTTGAAAAATCGACCGTTGGATTAGATACTCCTGCTGTGTTTGCCATGACTGCCAAAATTCACAGTGATCCAATGGTTGGTTTCTAAGAAAATTGACTGTGAAAAAAACTAACATTTTTTTGTTCTTTAAAGTGTCAGTTTTTTTCACAGACAGCTTTCTCATGAACCAACCGTTGGATCACTGTGGTTTTTGGTAGACATGACCGTAACAGGAGTATCTAATCCAACGGTCGATTTTTCAAAATACATTTCCCAACTATCCCAATGAGGAGTGGACCGTAAAAAGGGACCCCAATGGATCATTTCTCTCTCTCTCTCTCTCTCTCTCTCTCTCTCTCTCTCTCTCTCTCTCTCTATATATATATATATATATATATATATATATATATATATATATATATATATATATATATATAATATTTAGACTAAATAATGTTAAAATGATCAAAGGTTTGTCATAGTAACTATACTATGAATCGAACACCTTTTAAATTCATTCCCTTACCATAGCTACTCAAAACATTGAACATTAATCCATAAAGAGTGCATACCCAAACCGAAGAAAAATGTGCCTGTAATATTCTAACCCCACATAAAGACATAAAGTGCACGATTCCAATACCAAAACTCATTCCTATCTTTTTCCAACACCGTGATTCGAGCACAATTCATGACATTATAACTAGCCTATAGTTTTCAATCACCTTTCTAGTTTATAGATCATATTTTGATTTCATCAAAACAATGGGTTGTCACTTTCCTGTCCTAAACTCTCGAATCAACTGACAGCTTAGTTGAAGCATCTACTGTCACGAATATTATTATTATTATTTTTTAAAAATGTCGTTATAACATAGTTGATTCAATCGAATTGTTTTTATCCTATAACTTGTTCCATCAAAAGAATTGCCTAAAACAAATATAAAAAAAAAAAAAGCATCCCAATATCACTCACCATATGATGCTCGACAAGATACCGAACTGTGTCTCTAACACCAGACGAAATAAGATTCGAAGTAAAGCCCAGGAACACTTTGCATCTCACAGATTCTCTGTAGACCTGGTTCCTCTCTTCCTCACTGCAATCTTCCGTTGGACACTCATCAGCGAGTCTCCAATCTAGCTTCAACCCGATTAAAATTTTAGAGAGAGACAGACAGAGACAGAGACCAGAATCAAACATAATTAGCCTTTAATTTATACAATACAAATATAGAAGAATCCATATTTGAGGTTTTCAGAACTGAAACTAACCATTTGATTAACGACTTCAATGGCATCCCCGAGGTTTGAGGCTTGAAAACCAGTGGAAACCATGGATCTGAGAAGATGAGGGTAGTTTACACCACGATTGAAATCATAACCCTCAATCTTAGTACATGTCCCTTCCAAAGTTTCTGATTCTTTGAAAACAGTGGAGCGTACCGATGCTAAAAGATGGTGTTCCATTGCTTCCAAAGCTTCCCCCATTCTTTACTACTTCTGCAAGACTCCCTACACAATAGAGCAAGGGACTGAGAATGACACTTTCTTTTGCCTAGGCCTATTCTCTAATTTAGCAATGCAATGATGCTCTGAAGATCGATTCTCTACATCTATTCGGGCAAAATATTTATACTGTATTAGAAATAAATTATCCCTGAATTCTTTATTTATTTATTTTATTTTTAAAAAAAAATCAAATTTTTTCTATATCAGCTACTATGAGAGAGCATAGTAAAATTGGAATGGACCCGAACAGACTAAGACCTAATTAGTTTTCTTTTGTAGTTGATTTGGTGTTTGTACGTTAGAGGACATCTTGTTCCTCCTTCTTTCGTACCACTACTCTCTTATTCGAGAAAATAGTGTTTCTTAGAGCAAATATTTATCAAATCATACAACAGTTGCTTTAATTTCAAGCACATCATTCTTCAACCCTGTTTGTAACTCGTAGTAATACACAACGGCTCCCGACCAAAGGGAACTGTTGCATTGGAAATTCAATTCATTTTCTTTTTTTCTACATTTTCTCAGTGAACAAACGGATGGTAATCATTTCCTGACACAGAAACTCGTCCTATCAATAACAATACAGACTGTAAACACGAAGAAGACGAGAGGAAAACAGACTTACCAGAAAAGTCAAGCGCTTGCTAAACCCGGTCGAACTTCCACTTGGAGGGAGAGAGAGGACTTGTAGATTTCTTTGTTGCCCTCTGCGGCTCTGTGTTCAAGGGTTCTACAAGCTTTGTTTGCTGTCCCTTTATTCTCTCCTCCCTCTGAGTTTTTTTTTGTAAGAATAACCTTTAAAAATAAACTATTTATAAAAATGACCTCCAAAAAAAATACTTATAAAAATAACCTTTGTTGAATCGATCAACGTGGAATCAAAAACCGTGGTTGAAACAATGGTTTTAGAAGAGGTTTTTTTTTTTTTTTTTTTTTTTTTTGCTTTGCTTTAGTTATTATGTTCAAACAAATTTGAGAACCTTTAACCTAAAATTAAAGTAAAATATACCAAAACACTAACCATAAGCCAAATGAAAGATGTGGTTTGTTTAAGTGGAGGACTTGGATCCCCATATGCCCCACAATTGCCGCATTGTGGTGTTCCTTCCTTACTAATTGACTAACAATTAACATTGATGTATACTATGTGGCAAAAAAAAAAAAAAGAATGTGGTTTGGAAGATGTTTATGAATTGTTTTGAATGATTGATGTTTATGGTTGGAATGTTGGCTTGTGTGTTTTTTTGTTTTTATTTTTTTTTTAAATGATCAAAATGACCCTAAATAATATCTTATTTATCAATTATCAAGTAGTCCAATAAATAAGATTTTATACCAATTGCTCCCTACTGGTCAAATTTAAAGTCAACCAATAGCTTAAATTGTCTATTATACATCAAATCCTTATTTTAAGCCAGTTTGTTTATTTTATCCATATTGATGGACATTTTTTTTTTAATTATATACTTAATGTGATTTGGATATGGTAAATTTTTTTTTTTTATTTTGAATTGTGATTTTAAATATTCTAGATTTACCAAAACCGGTTTGGCTCTCCAAAATCAATGGATTAACATGAAATTGTCAAATTTTTAATCCAATGCTACTGACGCCTTCGGTTCTGCTCAACCCTCTCGGGCTCCCGTTGCTGAATTTGACATAGCAGAACTCTCCTTAGAAGAGAACACAATTCCTTCGTCAATCACGAATGTTCCTGATGAAGTGTTAGGTGGTATGAGTCAATCGTTCTATTTTTCATCTTCGTATAGAGACTTAGGCTCCGTTTGTTTCACCGTAAAACATTTGTTGTAAAATGTTTTACATGTTTTCCGTTGTTTGGTTGCACCATAAAATATGATCAACAGAAAACTATCTTTTGGTCAATGGAAAATTGATAAAAAAATACACTATTTTACATCTCATTGTTTTACGCCCAAGTTTTCCGTAAAACACTCGAAACAGAGCAAGCTGATTCCTCAACTCAAACAATTGATGATGGTTTGGGTACCAAGAGGATGAGAAGACGATGCTGCTGGTTTGGGTTCATGGTATGCCGGCAGCTGGAAGGTCCGGCAATGATGGTTTGGGTTCGCAGTATAATCCTCTCGCCTCCTGTGTTCTTCGCTTCACCCTCTTCGCCAATCGCTGACTGTCGTGCCTCACCGTCGTCGCCAATCCCACAATCACTGCACCAATGTCGGCACCTCCAAGTCACAAGCTCAAAACAACAGAACTACCTCTGTTTTCAGACCTTAGCCAAAGCACAGAGAGAAAGAGAAAGAGGAGAGAGGGATTAGAGATAAAGAGGGAAGGGGTCGACAACATAAAGGCAGGTCCGTGCAGATCTCAATTGTTTGTTTGGGGGAAGGTGAGGCAGCAGCAATGGAAATGTAGATCAGCGTGGTGAGATCTGCATATGTCTTCAGTCTTGGAGCTTGAATAGTGACCACCGGCGGCGGCATCCATGGCTACACAAGTCAATTTCTTGGCACCATGAACTGCATATGTATATATATATATATATATACACACACACACACACAGAAAGAGAGAGATGGGGTTTCACTTGAGAAGAAAAGAGAGCAATTTCTCGGCAACCAAATAGGGGCTTCATGTGTGTATTTGGTATAGCTGATCACTGTGGCCAAATCAAAGAGAGATAGAGCTGGCTTATGAAATCCATGGCTGAAACTGGAGAAAATGAGAAAGGGTCTGGTGGTGGGTATATTAGAGAGAGAGGGGGGTGGAGGGAGAATGGTGCGTGAGAGAGAGAGAGAGAGGGAGAATGAGAAGGGAGCCTGTGGGTGAGAGATAGAGAGAGTGGGAGAGGTAGTGGAATGAATGAAAAGTTATTGTGTGGGTATGTGTTTGAAAAGATCTGGGTATATGTTTAAAAAGTAATATTTTCTTTTATTTCTTTTTTTATTTTTTATTTTTTTTTACTAAGGACAACTGTTTTATTTTTATTTGTTATATTATTTTAACATTTTTTGTAAAATGTGTTTTGGAAAATGATTTTTTGTGCGTACCAAACACATGAAAACATTTTCCAATTATTTTCAGGGTCGCTACCAAACACAGGAAAATGAGTCAGTTTTCCAGAAAATGTTATTTGGAAAATGAATTGTTTTCCAAATGACGTTTTACGGTGAAACAAACGGATCCTTAAAATGAACCAAGTTATCTTTGTATGACTTAGACTAATTTGAGATACATGTTATTGAAGGTGATGTCAGCCATGTGGATTTATTTCATATTTTGCTCATTTTCTGTTTATATATAAATGTATATATGTATGTATTGTGTGTGTATGTGTGTATATTGATACCGTCATGTATACATTAAGGTTCAATTATCATATCGGGCTCATCGTTTAAGAAGACTCCACAATGTATACATAGTTTTTGCATATTAAGTAATCATGTATACATAAAATATAGATGTATACATTATTTATACATGCATATGCATGTATCTCCAAAATCTGTTAAATGCATACATGAAATTTATCTCTAAGATTTTTTGTATATTTATATTCCTGTTTATTTTTTTATATAATTGAAGCTATAAATGTTTATTTACTTTATTTTTAAAAAAATATTTTGTTATCTGGAAATCTTATTTAGATAGCAAAATCAAAATTTGAATTTTAAAAATTGATGAATTGGGGGCGAGATTTTAGGAATTTAGATAACCGCTAAATATAGATTAAATCCATATTTGATAATTTTTCAAATTTCGGATTCTTAATTAGGGACAAAATCGTCTTTTAAAATAAATATTTGAATCATTTTAATTACTATATTTAATTCAGGACTTTTGGGTAAAGCCATCTTATACCAGGGTCCTATTGGTGTAAACCCTTTTTTTTTCAAATGTTTTGGTATATTTTGCTTTAATTTCAGGTTATAGGTTCTCCAATTTGTTTGAACATAATAACTAAAGCAAAAAAAAAAAAAAACCGCTGTTTGAAAGATGATTTTTGGTTCATGTATGTTTTCCAGACCTACTTACTCATGTTAACCAAATCAGTAGAGACCATTCTTACAAAAACTTTTTTGAATTTCATTTTTACAAATATTTTTTAGAAAAAGGTTATTCTTATAAAAAAACTTCCTCATCAATGGAAAATGACTTAAATGACTTCGCATGTCGGAAATGGATAGATGTTTGATTTCCCAAATTATTTGTCTCAAAATTTTATACCATTTGTTGCATTGATTTTAATAATTTTTGAAAAATTACACTTATACGCCCTCTAATTTCTGATAATTATAGAGACACCCTCTCTTTTTTCAATAATGATAAAAACACCCCTACTTTTAAAAATAAGATGCAGTAAGACCCTTGGGTCAAACGGCAGTTAACCTCTGTTTCCTTTTTTGATAATGTCATGCAAACTTTTTTTCAAAATTCCATAAATGCCCTTTGTGAGTATCTAGTTAACCAATATTATGATATCAATTTTTTTTTTTTTGTTTTTTTTGCTATACAGGTATCCTCGGACAGCTTGTGCACATCAGATTAAGTCTTACATACTGAACAGCTTGTGCACATCAGATTAAGTCTTACATACTGAACAAGACTTTCGAAATAAGACTTGCACCATAAAGTCCATATTCCAAAATATTAGTAGTTAGTGAAAATTGAACGGGGAACTACGAAACTTGGACATATTATGACATCAATGCATTATTTAACTAAACTATTTATAGCTCTAATTAGAACACATGTTGGCCAAGTGAAAACAAAACAAAAATGTTAATAAGAGCGTGACCACACGCGCCACGAAGGAAAGTATTTCTTCTCGTTTTTTCTCTTAAGATTCTGAACCATGAATCAAATGCAGTCCACCCACAAATGCAGCCGACCCTTCAACTCTCTCTCTCTTCCCTCCATGGATGACCTTCCATCAGCTCTGATCCTCGAGATACTGAGTCGACTCAACGATTCAATCGATCTCGCTCGGTGCAGACTTGCATCGAAAACCCTAAACGCCCTCTCACATGACGTCCGATCCATCAATCTACTCTGCTCCTTCGGTCGGTACATGAAATCGAGGTCGCCGGAGACCAAAACCCTAATCACTCCATTCAAGACAATCGTCAAGAACTTGGTTCTGAGGTCGAGAATTGTTGAGTCTGTTTCGGTTGGTGTTGAGAAGCCACTTCGTGGGATATCGTACGACGACGTTGAGGACGAGTCTGATGATCTGTATCTGACGGATGTGAATTTCGTGAAGGAATGGTTGCCGAGGGTTTGTGGATGGTTGAGATCGCTTTCGATTTCGGATTTTTGGGTTCAGTCATGTTGGAGACGATCCGAGGTTCTGTCGTTGATTTCTTCGTGCTGTGAGTCATTTACATTTTCTCTCTCTAAAAACTTTTCTCTCACAAGGAGAGCGAATGAATTCTTGATTGCTATTAGTCTTCTTCTTGGTTGCCGAGAATATGGGGAAAAGTAAGAAAGGCAAAATTTTGATGAACAATTCAGCTCAGAGAAGCAACATAATTAATTGTATGTTGTATAGTTGACTGGAGGTTTTTGTTTTCTCGGGTCCCAAACCGTGAATATCTAATATTCAAAATTGTCAATTCTTTTATTTTCCTACGTTTTCTCGGCAACCAAAGCTTTGAATTTCTGTTATGTTTATGAATTTTCATTTTGAAAGCGGCATGACTGATTCAATACCCACTAGAAAGAGCTTTTGGACACACTCTTGCAATTGCAGTAAAAAATGGTTGTGATTATGCACGTAAAATTTAGCTTTTTGCTTAATTTTGAATTTCTGGGTTTATTTTTCCGGGGATTTTGGCCAAAGATTTGGAGAAAAAATCAGAGGGCATAAACTTGGAAAATTCAGTGAATTTTTTGGAAATGGACCAAATAATCTGAAATCTCAAAAGTTTAGGCTGTCAAAATTAGGCTGTGAATTGAAGGATTCGAATAAGATTATATACGGGCCAACAAAGGTTTGCCCAGAAATTTATAAATCAAGAACCAAGCTTGTGTCTTGCATGCATCCCAAGGATTTGGAATCTATAGCCTCCCTCTCCTCCACAGAGGAGATACCATTAGCAGTTCTTCAAAAAGGTCTAGGGTCTAGGGTGTATTTTACTTTATGCTCTGTTCATCATTGGGTACCATTAATCCTTAAGGCTCTGTTTGGATCTCAGAAAGAGTAAGGAAAATGCTGAAAGTTGCATTAAAATGAATTCCTCTCCAATGTGCATTGTAAAGCTCTTTCCTTTCCTTTCTCTTCCCTTGCTCTCTACAAGATCCATACAGAGGCTAAGCTAATCCTTTTGTACTCATCACAAACCACTTTCTAATTTCACTTTCAAAACACTCTATTTGTAACTTTATGTTATCGTAAGCAAATGGGATTTGGTGTGTATTTCTCTTGTGCAGGCCATAGTCTTCTGGACCTAGAGGTGAAGAATGCTTGGCTGTCAGTGGATGGCCTGACTCCAATGCCTGCACTCACGAGTTTGACACTTGAATTTGTAAGGCTAGATGATGAGGACCTAAACAAGGTGAATGAATGCTTCCCTTCTCTGCAAGTTCTTAATTTGATAGGGGTTGGTGGACTTAAAGAACCGAGGATTCATCTCTTGCACCTTAAAACCTGTCAATGGACAGTGTCAAATGCTCCACTTTCACTGACTATACTTGCACCTAATCTCGTCAAACTCAAACTCAAATGTGTCAAACCAGGGTCACTTGTCATCGAAACTCCATTATTGTCTGATTTTCATCTCTCCATCGAGAAAGCAAACGAGTTTAAAGTGAAACACTTTCATAATTTGAAAACCCTTGAGCTTGAATCTACGGGTCTTTGCAGCCTCCTAGAATCATTTCCTTTTGGTAAAACAGTCAAGAACCTGGCAGTGGATTCACTGACACGGGTTGAGTTGAAAAGGTTTAACCTGGAGACATTGGCTGATGTTTTTCCAAATGTGAGCTCTCTGAAGTTGGGTCCTGGGGCTTGGTCAGAAATGGAAACTTGCTTTCACACAGGATGTTTGGAAGGTAAGATCGGAATGAAGAAACTGAAAGAAATTACTGCACGCTTGGTGGTCTATGATGCAGAGGTTACTGTGTCCTTTATTTCATATGTATTGGACAAATACACCAACTTGTTGGACTTGGCATTGCTCATCCACCGTGAAGTCGATTCTAGTGTTGCCAGCAACCTCATCTCAAGGTGTGTGGCTGATTGTCCAAGAGTCAGATGGAAATGGGGAATGTGGAAAGAAGGAACAAAAGACACTTGGGTCTCTGATGGCATCTAATATAGTCAGAGGACCTATAATATAAAGCGTTTCACTATGATTGGAAGAGAAGTTGTGCATCAACTCCAGATTGCTACGATAAGGTTGAAGGGTTCAAGCAAGAGGATTGTTGTGTTTGTATATATCTCTCTTTTTTTTCTTTTCATTTTTTTTTTTTTTAATTCTAGTCTTGTTTGTATATAATGTGTATCATATTTATGTTCTGGGAGGTTCCCAAATGTCAGTTACAGATCATCTAAACATTTTCCATTCATTGTACAATATATAATGTATGTAATAAGAATGCATTCTTTTAGTTATATATATATATATTGCTGCCAAATATTGTATAATTGTAGGTTTTTTAACTCGATGCATTTTTCCCTATTTTCGCGAATGCCAGTGTCATAAACATTTGGGAGCATAGGGGAAATTTTCTTTCTATTGCAACATGTATGTGATTTAAATTGTAGAATTTGAGTACTAAGAATGTGTTGCACTAGTTATTTCTCAAAGAATCCCTTGAGAATTGAGACAGCTATGACATTTATGGCTGGCAATTCAGATTGTGGCTTGAATGAGTGAATGACCCACAAGTTCATACTCCGTTGGTGTCATTGTGGTGAGGATGGGTGCATTATCCTCCTGTATTGAGTTTTTTAAGTGAATTTCTTCCATTGAACAGGCATGTACAGAGAGAGAGAGAGGAGGAGAAGAAAATCAAGGCAAAAAATATAGCCATAAATATGCAAATACTATGGAAGGACATGAGTCTTCCAAGCCTTAGAATTTATTTATTTATTTTCTTTTCTTGGCAGAAAGAGTAGGAAATTTTAAAAGCTACCTGCTACCATTCACTCACAAAGGGGTTTAAAAAAACACCCAGGGCTTGTTTAGGAAGCATAAAATCTAGCTAGCTGAATATAATTCTGATCGATTTTAGTATCACCATCATTTCATTAAGAAAATTTTAAAAATTGTTACTCGTTTGAAAAGTTGGAAAGAAGCGAAATTTTGAATCATCTAACTAGCTAAGAAAGAATCTAACAAAATTTTATTTTATAACTGTTTAGCTTTCTTTAAAAAAAAATTATTCAATCTTATATAAAAAAAAATGTATAGATACAAATGTTTCAAACTAAATGTGAGTTACGAAATACTCTTTTAAAAATTAGATAGCAGCAATAAAAAGATAGATTATGATCCATTTTTCAAATTTTGATTTTTTTTTGTTGCTATACAAGTGTCCTGAGCTAGCTTATGCGTATCAGAGTAAATTTTGCACTTCGAATAAGGTTTCTGAAATAAAGCTTGCGCTTTGTAGTCTGTGGCCCTGAATATTAGTATTTAGTGGGAATCGAACACGGATTAAGGAATTTGGTAAACCCTTAGTCCCGCTTGCTTTACCAATACGGGTTCAAAATTTGATTTTGGTCTAAAATTTTATAGTGGGAATATGCCTAAAAAATCTTAAATTGTAAAAAAAAAAAAATGGTAATAATAATAACTTGTCATGCAATTATGTGAAAAAAAATGTGGCATGAGTACTGGGTGTATTTAGCACTACCCCATCATAAATCACACTGCTCCACACTCTAGGGTTTTTGGAAGAAGAGAAGCGCTCCTCCTTCTCCTCCTCTCTGCCAACAGTAAGTCTTCATCTCCCTCTCTCCTCAACCTCTTCCATTTTCTATCCATTCGATTTGTTTTCATTCCATTTTATCTTTCTGTTTCCATCAATTTCCGTTTTTGTTTCTGTTTTTCAAATTTTCTTCATTCATCGAATCTAAAGTTCATTTTTTTATTCGGATGTATTATTAACGTTCGTTACGGCGCCTCATTTTTTAACGACACTTATTTCAGAGTTCCTGTTTTCTGTTTTTTTGAAGTGTTTTTGCTGTTTTTCTTTTGCTCTAATGTGGATCCGATGTCTCTTCAATATAAAGATATATTTTTTCACAGGTCCAAATGACGACAGTTCCTGGACCGTTGATTTGGGAGATTGTGAAGAAGAACAACTCGTTTCTGGTCAAAGAGTTTGGGAATGGAACCGCGAGCGTACGGTTCAGCAAGGAGAGCAACAATCTCTATAACGTTAACTCATACAAGCACTCTGGTACTTACTTACCCAACCATTTGTTTGGTTCCCGAGAAAACCGGGGAAAATGGAAGAAAAATTTTAAAAATTTGATATAATGTTTATGTTGGTTTGGTTTCACTCCGGTACTTGCTTGGCCAAATATACTCATTGGCTCTGTTGACTGTCTATGCTTTAAACTTTTCGTTTCTTTGCTTTTCGTACATTTTCTCAACAACGAAACAGAGCATTAGGGTTTTAGAGTTTTGTATTATTTTTTCTTTCATGTACACTGATTCATTTTGGGGTTTTGGTTTTGGTTTTTTTTTTTTTGTTTTTTCGATACAGTATTGATTTTGCTTTGTTCGGTTAATTTTAGGTCTAGCAAACCACAAGACGGTTACTATTCTGCCAGTAGGCAAGGATACGACAGTGGTGCTTGCAACTACGAAGACCAAGAAGCAGAACAAACCCGCTAGTTTGCTTCACAAGTCAGTCATGAGGAAGGAGTTCCAACGGATGGCTAAGGCCATTACCAATCAGGTATTGAAGATTTTTATTAGTATATGCATTGTGCTTGTGTTGTTGTTTCCATGTATGTTATGTTTATGGAAAATGTTTTATAACATATATCATTATGTTTATATGTTTGTGTGCATGGTAGTGGAGAGGGCGGTGAGGTGAATGGGAAAAATCGGAAATTCTGCCGTGGGACTGGCACTCACGGGCTTCCCATAAAACAAAGCAGCTCCCTGTACTTGGGAAGTATACATGAGATCGGTTTTTAATGGGTAAAATTCAGTAATGTCAATGGAAAAATCATGGCGCCTAGTCTAGGGAAATACCTCTTAACGTCTTGCTAATGGCAAACACCTATATTTATAATTTTAAGACTACCGCATGAAGAAAAAGAAAAAAAACAATAATAAGGCCAAGAGTTGGAAAACTACCATTGGAGAACTCGAATATCACATCATCACTCCATCAACCTCATTTTAAGCATTAAATGAATAATATATAGTAAATGTTTATTTTAAGTTTATTTGTTAATTTTTTGTTTTTGTGGACTGATCATCTACTCAACATACAAAATTTCTTTGTAAAAGTAACTTTTTTTTTTTTTTTTTTATAAAACAAATTTTTTACTCTCAATTTTTGTGCTGGCAATTACTTTCAAACCTTTTTATGCAATGATGAGCTGCTAACATGCAAGAAGAACCCTCTTCCAGTGGGATCTTCAATGAAATATATTTGTTACGCTTGGCTTCTGAGCTCCTTTCTTGACTATAAAGCATTATGCATTTGAGAATCTTTTCCAATATCATTTTAACTGTTGTCTTTATTTGCTTGAACATCACTGCAAACAATTTCTTTGATTGCTTGAAATAGTTGTCAAAGTAATGAAATAAGAGGAAAAAGAAATATCCGTTGCTTCTTGGCGTCCATTGATATCAGAAGCTGTCATCTCCATGAGAGGTTGTCTTACACTTGAAGAAGATTGAGTAGAGCATAATTTGTCTTCCTCCTTTTCTTTTTGTTTTTAACTTCTCATACTGCGCTTTACTTAACATGGCTCTCCCTCTCCCATCAATTTTTTTTTTTCGTAATTTTTATGGAGCTGTTTAATAATGGTTAAATAAGAGAATTCTGGTCATTATTATTGTGTCACATTCTTATTTTTCATTATTGTGTCCCTTCTTACTCATTATAAATTCATATTCATAGTATTTGATGCTAAAGCAACATTATACCGTAGATGTCACATGTTCTTTGTTATAACTTCCATGCCCATGAGTGGGGTTAATATTCCTTAGCATCATCACCAATGGATTTGCAATACTAGCTGAGTTTGGTTGTTGGATTATATGAAGTAATATCATTGGCCACACTATATATTCTTAGTTTCAACTCTTGTCTTACCAACTTTAATGTTCTTCATTACTAGTTGAGGCTGGCCATTGGCCATCCATTACTCATCTTTGTTCATGCCTCACATTCCTATCTCAACTCTTTCTCACCAACTCCATTGTGGTCCTTTTCATTATTCGCATAAGCCCTGCCCTTTAAGAGCCTTCGACTTGTTCCAACTCATTTCTGGATGCAATTTTTGTTCATGTAGGAAGTGACAAAGACAACCATACCAAGATCTATATCTGTATTGTGGTGTTCATTTATCCCATATCATTTGATAGTGAATTTGATGGATCTCTAGTTCTTTGGTACGCATGTTTCTTCTTATTCATGGTTTTATGGGAAATGATGGTACCCATGTTGCTTCTCATTTGATAGCATTTCTGCACTCATTTTTAAAATAATTTGTACCTAGGTTTTATTTGAAACTTTTGGTTTTGACACAGTTTTGAGATTTTATAAATTTGTTCAACTTGTGCTATGGGCCAATATGTGAATCTGAATGATGGGCTCAGTTTTCCTTTCATTTCTGTTTGACTGACAACTTATGTTCCCGACTTGGATCCAGTAATCTCATCTACATGATTGAAGATCTCTGTTATTTGAATGTCAGCATTTTGTAAGTTGCTTGCCAATGATTTCAGGTTGCAGATAATTACTACAGGCCAGACTTAAAGAAAGCAGCCCTTGCAAGGCTTAGTGCTGTTCATAGGAGCCTTAAGGTTGCCAAGTCTGGTCTCAAGAAGAGGAACAGGCAAGCTTTCAAGATCCATGGTAGGAAATGAAATACGAGGGAAATGAGTTAATGCTTTGTTCTTTCCTTTGGTGCTTTTCAATTGACTTTTCTTCAGTAACAAAGATAAGTGCAATTTTTATTAAAGGTCTAATTTTGATGTATTGGAAGGACAGCCCCTTTTACTTGTGGAAGGGGAATCAGATTTTGACCTCATTGTGACCAAGTTGAGTTTGCTTTCCATTACTTAGTAGTTTTTGTTACTTTTATTTTCTTATGTGAAAATGTGAGTTGTTTCTCAATCATAAGTTACCCCTGTATGTATCACATGTTTGTGCTCTGGTGCTCTGCAATCTGCAGAATATGACTTGAATTGCTGTAAGAGGCCACTAGAGGCAGGTGCAATAGTAAACAGCCGCTCTGATATCCAAGCTTTGATAGGATCGATCTAGCCTACAAATATATATTAGGGATGATCTAATATAGGTTATGAAAAGCCTCCTAAATTAGGCTAAGCAAATAACCATTACAGCTTTGACCGAAATGCTCAATTTTGCAGCACATTCAATATCACGACATTGGCAAACTTTTAAATCAAGATAAATATCTGACTGCAATGCTCAATTTTGCAGCACGATAAATTTCACTGACATGGTTAAGAAATTTACCCAACATGCTATTTTGTGGATAATTTAATAATTTACTAAAATTGTTATCCATGTGCAAAAAATGGATTTACACATGGATAAGCATATATCATTGGAGAGGGCCTCAGGAAAATTGTATCCAAAATGTTATTTTGTCAATAAATTGAACTTGGGACTACAATGTTGAAATTCTTGCAAGGTCAAGAGAAGTAGGAATTTAACAATTCTTCAATATAGAAGTGGCAGTTGAGACTTACATTTCATGGGAATTGGGGTAACAAAGGAAATGCATTTCGTGGGAATTGGGGGTTTGCAAGGGAATGATTCATGGGGAATTTATCATAAAAACAAACAAACAAACTGTAAAATCATCTATGTGACACATTGAACAGACCAATTAACATTAGTGTGGCAAATCACAGCTTAATTAGTTCTACAGTCTCCAATTATATAAATCAAACACCAATGTCAGGAAATGAAATATATATTTGCAGCCCAACAAACTAAGATACCAGGAACTAGTTGTAGGTTATCTTTTTACATACACAGAAGGGGAATGGTGGTTCATTGGAAATGTGACCAGTAAGACAACCCCAAATATCAGCAGGCTTCCAAGTTCCAACTTCACAAAATCTATCCATTAGAAGCGCACCACAGATTCACTTGGAAGAAAATGATGCCAGATCAAGTGGAGCAGCAGCTAGTCTTCTGACCCACTGGCTGACCATGCATTTGCACTGTAGTGGGCTTATTGAAGTTAACTGATGGCTGGTTTGCCATTCTACAACCAAAAGAAAGAAAAGACTTAGCAAAGAACATGTTATGATGGCAATCGATGATATATTCCAATGCAGCATCTTGTCATGACTTTAAATGCAAAGAAGCAACAAAAAACAAAGGCAGTAGTGAAGAAACTTTATATGCTTTGCCTACCCCTATTGGGTAAGAATTCCAATTGTAAGCATTGTAATTGTGAAGAACAATATTAGACTCGAAATCGTCATTAGTAAGGATGGCATTTACTTAGAAAGACTTGGTTCCAACAGAATACATATGTCCAAAATCCAGGTCCTAATCAATATACACATGTCAAGGAGCCAAACATTAAGCACATTGTCCAGACCAAACCTGATTTGTTGACATTATATTTCTAACCCACTGGCTTCAGAAATCTAGAGACAACACAGTAATCAGGTTACCATTGTCCAAAGACTGGGTTCAGATCAGTTCCTGATAAACACAAATAGGTGTCATGCTCACCCTTTGTCTAATCCCAACCCAGACCCAATTCTTCGCTCACCCCTATTCAACGGTGCATTTTGATTTTATAAGCTGCTATGTTTGTAAAATGAACAAGGCATCACCATCATTTTGAGATAGAATATGTGCTAATGCCACCTCCAAGCCCTTCCCAAATCTCACCCCAACTCAACAGAATATAAGTAACACAGTGATCCACAACTTGGTCTATTCCAAGTAAATTGATCATGTAGTGATGTAAAAATCTATTTTTTCAACCAAAAATAAATAAATAAAAAAATAAATAAAAGAAAAAAAAGACCATGCTCAAATTATATTAAATGAGAACAAGAAAACGATCTCACCTGCTCTTTATCGCAGATGCCATTGTCATGAATGCCTGCTCTACATTGGTAGAATTCTTTGCACTCGTTTCCAAGAATGGAATCCCAATCTCATCTGCAAATGCCTTTAGAAACAACATATATAGAGATATAAACAAGACATGTATACATTGGAAATTGAAAGGCACAATTCAAAATTTTGTCATGAAAGAAAATCATTTTTATTTAGACAGATATCAAAGAACATAGACCTCATAGCTCAGAACAATTGCATTAATTAAAACAAGAATCACAAAGGAGAAGCATTAAACTATTTGTACCTTCGCAGTTTCGTGTGAAACCACTTTATTGGCAGTCAAGTCGCATTTGTTTCCAACCAAAAGTTTGTTTACATTTTCACTTGCATAACGGTCAATTTCACTCAGCCATGTCTTGACATTATTGAAGCTTTCTTGGTCTGTGACATCATATACGACCTAAAAAAAAGCCATGATCTTCCCAATAATACTTGCAAAATAGTAAATAAACACCAAGAGAGAGAGAGAGATGTAAGCTTACAATAATTCCATGAGCACCACGGTAGTAACTGCTTGTAATTGTCCGGAAACGTTCTTGTCCAGCAGTATCCCACTAAGAAGACAAAAAGAAAAAACTTTGAAATCAGGCCCATCAGGAGTGGATGCCATAAACATCATTCCAAAACCAGAAACCAACTGAACTGCTTACAATTTGAAGTTTAATGGTCTTCCCATCCTGCTCAACTGTGCGAATTTTCTAAAGAAAGAAACAGATAAAAACAGATAACAAGTTAGGGTATAGACAGTGAGCCAAACTCAAAACACAGTGAATTACGCAATCATACTTACAAAATCAACACCAATTGTACTGATGTAACTATCCAGATATGAATCATCCTACATAGGCAAAAAAACAACCAGTATAAGGTTTATTTATTTATTCATTTATCTATTTTGGTAAATACCATTCAATTTATATGGAAGATTCCATGGCCCATTCAAGAATATTACAAATTACCGCAAATCTCAACAAAAGGCATGACTTGCCAACACCAGAATCTCCGATGAGCAAAAGCTTAAATAGATAATCACTGCAAAACAGAAATTGGTCAAAACCTTCAAACACTCTGATGCTTCAGTTACCATATGAAAGATACCAAATGCATGATATGCACACACGCATTTAAACCCTGGAAAGAGAGGGGGGGGGGGGGGAAAAAGAGTATAAATTCCAGCTAATCTAATAGTAGTACATGCTTACCAAAATAAATAATAAGAATAAATAATGTTACGCGGGCTATTAAGTATTTGATCAAAAAGTCCACCAAATGGAAATGCCAAACATATTTCAGACCAACTATGTTATGAATTTTATTTACAAAAAATAATTAGCAAGAGAAAGAATGCACAAGGAAACAAGTTGGACAAAACTTCAACAAGAAGGCAAAAGATCAAAGGCCACTAGGCAAATGACCAACCCTAGGCAGCAAAGAAGACATCAAAAATTGATCCTCCTTAGATAGTCCAAAGTCCTAGCACATTCCTTGACAACAAAACCTGAATCCGAGATAGAAACCTAGGGGACTGAGAGAAAGTGAACACCAATAATCCAGAGAAACAAGATATCTCTCTTCTAAAGTTAAACACCAATAATCCAGAGAAACAAAATATCTCTCTTCTAAAGTTAACACAACTCCACGTACAATGGAACCAGATATTACATCATCACCGCAACACCCAACCCCGATCTCTCCCCTCCTCCATCAACCCTGAGGGAAGTGTTCATCAGATTTGCCAAGTCATTTTCTGAAACAATCCAAGGCCTTAGACTTAGTCTATCTAAAATCATAGAGAGGGTGTAACAGCTCGTGATTTGCGTGCATTGACGGATAAGAGGAAAAAGGTGAAATATTCCCAATGTTATCATTATATAAACCACCACGGGAGGAGGGGGGAGAGGATCCCTTAATGCCCTCAAACCAATTGAGATATAATCACAGATAACCAATTCTCTAATGAACAGAAAAATGCAAGATCCACTTGAACTTGCATCGTTTGACTAATATACACACAATGGTCCAAAATTTGTTTTAAGAAGTCATTTACTCCTGTTATAAAAAATATCCCTAAGATCTCTTGTCCAGACTGAAAACCCGTGATATCTCACCTAAGGCAACCTCTGTAAACCAAATAAGAGATTCCGCAAGGAGCAGCCTAACTATTTTTAGCCCTCCCAAAGGATAAAAACAAATCAAAGTAAGCCACTGGATGATAAAGAAGTAGGTGGTCTGTCACATATCACTAATTATTCACTAGTCATTCTGCACATAATACATCGAGTAAGCGCTTGATTGCCTACATTAGCAGTATCAATGAAATGGAATGATTTGATTTCATACCCAAATTAACAAAGCCTAGAATCCCAAATACTTGGAGGTCCCAATACACGAATCCTTAATTCGACTTGTCTAACTTACAGGTAAAAGCTTGCAGAAAAAAGTAAAAAAAATTATAGCTATGTTAATTCTACCATCCTCAATCCCCAAATCACAAACATACAATACAGTCACTTATAGCTATGTCACATGAATGTGAAAGTCTATCAATAACTCATCAGCACTGCAGAGCCGACATAGATACACATACCGACATACATATATACATACATAAATATACATACATACATATATATATATATATATATATATATATATATATATATATATATATAAGGAGAGAGAGAGAGAGGGGAAGCTTACTATTCAGGATTCATGGCGGAAATTTGGGTGGGCAATGGGGGATTTCAGAAACCCTAGATTTTGGATGTCAGAGAAGGATGTTGGGAAAAGGGTAAATGAGAATTGAGAGAGAGGTTGAAGAGTATACGTCGATGATGTCTGGATTTTCGATCTCTTTGAACGCTTCGTCACCTGCTGATTTCACACGGATTTTCTCCTCTGTCGCACGTCACAGAGTCATCGCATTTTATATCACAGAGTCGGTGGGAAATGTGAGATGTAATTTGGAAGAAAGTTTGAAAACTTTATAGAATTTTATAAAAATTAAAAATTTTATAAGATTTGGGACGGTAATAAAATATGACTGTCTTGCCCGGAATATCAATATATATATATAGCTAAACTATTTTTTTTTTCCCACAATATTTAGTGTTCTATTTTTTTTTTTTTTTTTTTTTTTTAAACTCTTTTCATTGTGTTAATGTATATAAATATATATTTTAACTACAAATGCTTGTAATCTAATATTGAAATCAAATTTATTTAGATTGTCGTTGGGGTTCTTTTCTAAAAATAAATTATTGAAATTAAAATAGTATTTTTATTATTTTTTCAAATTCGATGAGGAAACCTCTCTTGTCCCACCTCATTTTAAGTCGGGATTGGGATGGATTTGTGAAAAAAAATTTCGTTAATGGGACATGATTGAGAAATTTAAAACCCGCCCCATTTACAACTCTATTCAAATTTGACTTAAAAATTTAATGAACCAAAAAATATATAATCAAAGATATATTTTTATTTTACTTGTTTATAATCAAAGATATGTTGGTTCATGTATATATATATATATTATATATACTTTAAAAAAAACTTATTTTGAGTTTGAACATTTTAATATATATCAATATCTATTTTGTTAATATCATGAGTGTTTTTATCGAATCAATCTCAAGCCAAGGTCATATAATTAGGTTGTTTAATAAAAGTATTTACAAGTTTCTCGAGTTAAGTAGTGATCTATTCAAACTTAGCTTAATAAATTAATAAATTAAAAAAATATTGTTTGACTTTGACCCATTTATCTCAAGCAAATTCGAACAAAATTTTTATTGAGTCAATCTCGAGTAACTTGATTGGTTTTATAGTCTCAAGGCAATAGCCTTCTCCTCCTCCTTTTCATTAAGATTAAGAAAAAAAAAAAAAAAACCCATGAGCCGTGTAACAGGATAATATTTTGAAAACACTCTCCATTTTCTTAAACTTGTCCCGACTAAATTTGATCCTAAATCTCTGCCACAACTACTTGAAAATTTTATCAAGAGTCTCAATCTGGATCCTCTAATTGTGCTAGCAAGACAATATATATTTTTTTTTTTTCTGTTTTTGTTTTGGGAAGGGAAGGAGGAGATTTTTTTACAGAGAATTTAACGAGGTCTCAAATTGTATAACATGAAAGTATCCTTCTCATTTCCCTTAAAAATTTTCACTCAAATAAAATACTTACACCTTGTAAGTGAAGAGAGAGTCCGTAATAATTAAGCAAATGCGCATTGGTAATAAAATAATTTGGCTCTCATCACAAACTCAGTAATGCTTGAAATATTTTTTAGATTTGTTGTTGAAAGCGGCATAAAATTTTGGCTTTCAACTAAATTAATTTTCACATACAAGATCATCATTCACTCGACATCAATTACTGTCTACAATAATTTAGCAAATTGCTAACTTTATGAAAAGCAGTTGAACTTAAAAAATTATAATTCTAATTCTTGAAGCATAAATATGGAAACAAATTATTTTACCCCATGGAATTAACTGCAATATAATAATCATTATGTTGATTTTATGAGTTTTGCTTTGAATTTTAATTAAGTCATATGGGAGAAGAAAATGAATTGTGCAAGTTGAAATTAAAAAGAAAATAAATTATTATTAATATGAGGAAGTATTTAACAAAAAAAAAAAGTCACGTGACTTGCTATCCGCGCCTTCACATCACAGTAGATCACTTGTATTATATATCTATAATAGGCCCTTTTCTATTTTTGCCCTCTTTCGTACACTGTAATTTCCCGCCTCTCTCATTTCCCGCTCCGGCGAAACCCTAACTTCTGAAAAAATGGGGCTGAAGCAACAACCAGCTGACCAAAGTACCGAACCCAAGAAGCGAAGGCGTGTTGGATTCTCTAGTATCGGTGAGCCAACACCCATACCTTTCTGTTTTGGAAAAATGTTTTCATCCAAAACTCAATTTGTGCTCCTCACAGTCCTTTTTATGTTTTTCGTGTTTTTTCGAAGCAGTTGCGGATTTAGTTCCCTGTTTCTCTTTCTATTTATGTCTATTCTGATGGGTGTGATGCAGATGCTGGAGTTGAGGCCAAGGAGTGCATTAAAATTTTTCTGGGTATGGCTTAATTTTCATATATACGTACATGTGTGTGTGTGCGCGCGCGCCATTTTGTGGTACCAAAAATTTGGGGCTATAGGCAAAATTTTATGGAAAATCCCAGTTTTCCCCAACAAAAAATATATGCTATGGCCTGTTTGGTAGCATTTTATGTTTATTTTGTACTGTTTTATAAATTTTGTTGTCTTATTTGTTTTCTGAATTTTGTTAAGCTTTGTATGCACCGAGTGCATTTTCTCCATTGTTCCTGTTTTTTTTTTTAATTAATAATAGGAAAACATTTTTTGAAAAATTGCATCCAAACAGGTCCTAAGCAGTTGTATTCTATCAAATTGTTAGTTTTCTGAACTTTTACAGAACTTTGACAATTACCATACATGAACTATAGCAAATCAGATTTGAGCTAAGTTTTTGCTCTTCCTCCCTAATTTTTGGGCTCATGGCCCTGGGTATAGGCTTAGATTTTGCTTGGACTCTAATGGGTATGTGATTATGAGATGGGCTCAAGAACATTACAGGGTTTTGTCGACTTCGTTTGATTCATGGTAGATGCAATAGTTGGACTATTGGAGACCCTTACCTATGTATTTACTGGAGAACTTTCTTATTTGATATGTATTATGGTGTCATTTGCTTGAAATTTTTGTTGTTAGTTGATTAGTGTGAAGAATTGGTACTATTAAACCAAGGAACATATTAAAAAATGCATACTCTACTTTTGTTAAGACACGCACAAGCTGTTGAGCTATCCAGGCCCATTTGATATGTATTCTTATGTCATTTGCAGTTTCTAGCAAAGAGGAAGTGAGTGTTTCAGATAGTTTTTGTATCGATCCAGTTGACTTGAATCAATTTTTTGACGACGATGGGAAAATTTATGGTTACCAGGGGTTGACGGTAATACGGAAGCAGTTAAAATTGAAGCTTACTCTTTGTTTTATGCTTCAATGTTGATTGATTATATAATACTTTAAAACTCTCTCTCCCAATTATGGTGTGCACTAGATTTAGTCGATTGTCGTGGCCTTTTCATATGTATTAGTTTTTTATCGGGTCACTCTCATTCTTACATTGTGTGTCTGTTGGGTTGAGGATCAGACTGACTGCAAAAATTGCACTCCTATGACAAAATTGTGATACAATTCTAATCTTAAGTCTCAAGTTCTTGATGCACATTGCACACTAACTTTTTGTTGCATGCCCTAGTCTATTTGCCTATTTGCAATGCAGAGTGGATGACTGAATCTTTCTCAATGCAATAATTTACGACAGATAGAAGGAATATATCCTTCATTACGAGATCAATTCAAAGGACTGGATATAGAAGATACTGTTTTGATAGAAATATCATACTTGGCTTATTATTCTTTCAGAGTAATATTTTGATGTGCAAAGCAGGAAACAAGATTCTTGTTCGACTTAGTCCCTCAGTGTTGTCCACAATTTCTTGCACGGCAATGTTTGAGACATTGAATTGTCCTGTTACTAAGCTCACATGCATTTTGTTTGCTACATATGATATTAATTATGTTTAATCAAACATACTGTTTTTATCATTTTATTGGAATTTATTTCTTCTCAAAAAGGGCTTATGTTTTAATTTTTAAAGCATCTTGTTTGACACATTTCATGCAGATCACCATATGGGTTAGCAGCATATCATTTCATGCATATGCTGATATTACATATCAGAGCACAACTGATGTAAGTATTGACATTTATCAGTATATCTGGTGTAAGTACTGATAATTATTTTTAGCCAATTTGGAGGATTTAGATCGATGTTTGTGCTTATAGCTTTCTGTCTCTTGATGGTATTTTAATGATTGCTATCATTATTTGTTGTAAGGGAGGCAAAGGGATCACAGATCTGAAGTCTGCTCTTCAGGTATCCACTGACCATTCCTGTTAAACTGTCCTATTGATTACCAATGTCCATATCTCTGCTGATTATTGAGTCATTTCTTTCAGAGAATATTTGCTGAGACTCTAGTTGAGAAAAAAGATGACTTCCTTCAAACATTTTCCTCAGAGAGTCATTATATTGGGTATCAACATCAATAATTACCTTCTGGCCTTTTAAACGTTTAGGTTTTATATGTCCGTGCTCTCTCATATGATTATGTACTGTAATGATTTGATTCCCATATTTTGACTGTTCCCAGATCCACTGTGACAAGTGGGGAGATTTTGCAGCACAAAGCCTCCAATGGTCATAGCAAAGATTCTAATAGTCATGTAGAAGCAGAGACTTCTAATGTGGAGGTGCTTTCTACATTTCTAGCTTTGCTGTTTTTGCATTATAAAACATGTTGGTTACATTTCCTTTAATTATGAATATAGCCATACTGTTTTTAACTTGTTGCCCATTATTAGCTGTTAATATCTACCACTTTAAATATTCGTGGCTCCTCATTGCCAGGCCATAGTAGCCCAAATCGGTTTTGTTAGGTTGTCTACAACGATCTCAATGAAAGCTCTAGACCTGATACTGTATGGAGCAGAGCAGTCCCTCTATGATATTTTTGTTTTCTAAAATTGTTGCAGTCTAAGTCTAACTCGTGACCAGTCGCATAGAGTTACGTCACATTGCAGCTCAGTTCTTCCACCATTTCATGCTAACAAATAGCAACACTAGTGAATTGCTAAAACACCCTGTCATGCGATGTGCTAGGCGACAGCCTAGTGACTGTAGGGAAATAATTTTAGAGGAGTTACACCTGCCATTGTCTTAAATTTTGGATCTCTCACATGAGGTAGACATGTTAGGTTTACTAAAATCTTTCCGAAGAAATACATTTGCTATTTTCTTTTCAAATTTTTTTATTCTGCCCTCTTTGTCGGGTGTGTAAGTTTTTGAATTCAATGACATGGTTAACGTGCTTTCCTTTTATTGGGGCCAGGCTATTCGCATGGTTGCAGGCAACATGCCTGCTGGACACCTTTACGGTCGTTTGATACCTCTTGTTCTTCTTCTCGTCGATGGTAATTCTTCCACCTGTCTTGTCTTTTCATAGCATTGTATTTTGCGTTCCTATCTGGCATCTTGCAAGTATAACTTGGGTCTTTAATTAGTCCTATTCTTGGAAGCAGGTAGCAGTCCAATTGATGTCACTGATTCAAAATGGGAGATCTATCTCCTGGTTCAGAAGAAAATTGATCAGCAAGGGGATAGTCAGTCCATATTGCTTGGTTTTACAACTGTATATCGATTTTACCATTACCCTGATACTTCACGATTACGACTCAGTCAGGTTCGCTCTCCTTTATTTCATCATACCAGTAACTGGTTAGACAGACTGGAGAACCCAATTTTGCTGCTTTTTACAAGCATCCTTGAATTTATTTGTTGGTGTATGCAAATATATGATTCTTTGCTGTTTTAAGCATTTTCATGAGATCTTGTATTGATTGCAGATATTGGTATTGCCTCCTTACCAGCACAAGGGATATGGCCGTTACCTTTTAGAGGTGCTCAACAATGTTGCAATATCTGAAAATGTTTATGATGTGACAGTTGAAGAGCCGTTGGAGTACTTTCAACATGTGCGCACCTGCATTGACACGTTACGCTTGCTTGTTTTCGATCCAATCCAGCATGCAGTTAACTCTGTTGTTTCGCACCTGACGCAAGGGAAACTATCAAAGAGAACCCACACGTTACCATTCATGCCACCTTTGAGTGCAGTTGAGGATGTCAGGAGAAGGTTGAAAATAAACAAGAAACAATTTCTCCAATGTTGGGAGGTTCTCATCTATCTTGGGCTCGATCCTGTTGACAAGTACATGGAGAATTATGTCACCTTTATTTCTGATCTTTTGAAGGCTGATATCATAGGGAGAGATTCCGGGACTGCTGGAAAGCAAGTGATTGAAGTCCCGAGTGATTACGATCAAGAGATGTCATTTGTCATGTTTAAGTCGGGGGCTGGGGAAGCCAGTAGCATTCAGGTGGATGAAAGTCAAACTAATCAAGAAGAGCAGCTACAGCAGTTGGTGGATGAAAGGGTGAAAGAGATCAAGTTAGTCGCACAGAAGGTATCTCTACATCGTTAATGAAGACTTGGTTAGACTTGGTGATCCATTATAGTGGTCCATGTTTCACAACGCATGTGCATCGATCAAATTAGGCAATGTCTTGGGGTCCTGGTGATGCTGTAGGTTGGGATGAACCGAGGCTTGTCTGTAAAATGATTGAGCTGTATTTGTACTTCGAACTCTTGTTATCTAGGATCTCTGAGATGACTAATCAATATGAGCGTCTAAAGCTTTGACTATGTTTTATTATTCCAGCTATTAAAAAAGAAAGATTTATTTTCCTTTTTGTGTGCCTTCCAATTTTCAGAATTATCTCTTGCTTTGATTTATCAATATCATACTTTATATTTAAAGGTGATGTTTGCACTTTGCAGTAACCTTGCCAAATTTGTATGGTTGGATTTGCTTCAGACCCCACAAGCATTTGAGTACCCTGAAGCTGCTTTTATTAAACAAAGTGCCCCTAATTAGCCTTTATTGAGCAGTGTTATATAAGCTGTCTCAAACCTTCCAGATCGACAATTTGATTGATCTGGCCACTGGCTTCTTCACTAAGTTAAAAGTGTCTCTGTTAGTCCATTTGGTCAGGCTCATGACTCCAATTTCTGTTAGTTCAGTTGGTCAGGGCTCATGACTCTAACTTAAGATGTCATGGATTCGATTCTCGTATTTGGCGAGTTTGTAGTGGTTTACTTTTAGTAGTGGACTTGTATTCCCACGAGTCTCATAATTCCTACATCTCTCCTACTAATTGACTTTCAATTAACCTTATTGATGTATAGCATGCGACCCCCCAAAAAATAAAAAATCCTAATTTTGTTCCTTTAAGATAAGGCAATAATATATATATTTTTTGTCCCGGTCCTTGCTCCAAACAATTTGGGCTGAGATTTTTTTTTTTCGGGGTGGGGTGGTTGATGTTGGAAGAAAATGCTAGCAAGATTATGGAAAACACGCATACATGAATATATATATTTGATCCAAACATACGCATATTTCACAAATCAATAAAGAGTAAAAAGTGTATTGTCGCAAAGATATTTACATACTACCAGATTCAAAATCACAATAAAAATGAATACACTTAATCTCCTCTATAACTTCTTGTTCCAAGCATGCATCCTTGCACTTAACCACTAAGTTACACATTCCTAAACCGGACAACCAAGGATACTCAGAAATCTGCATCAAGTTCTTAATTGTTCTTTGCACTCTGTTCTCATCCTTTGGCTTCTATAAAGCGATTGGCAAAGGAAGCAAAGAATTAAATCTTGCGAACACTACCAGTATACATCCTTCAATGTTAAGCAAGCAGGCTAAATCTTGTGAACACTGTAGCCTGCATCCTCTGATGTCAAGTTCTCCTTCCAGTTTTCAAATTCAGACCCACCAAAAACCAATTGCTTAATTCCAATGTAGCTGTGAATGAGGATTAAAGGGGATGGAGGTTAGCATAAATATATGAATTAAGAAGCTTCAAGTCAACCTAAAATCAAGGCCAAAGGCACCAAGGAAAGAACAAACTAGTTTTCCAAGCCACGATCACTAAAGACACTGAGGAAAATAACTGAACAAAACACAAGCCATTGACATTGATCTTATATAACCTTCTCACTAAATGTTCACAATTAAACAAGGTAATTGGTACCCAGCAGCAGGCAATCTACAGAAGTCATTCGCTAGAAAAGCCCGTTAGAAACGTTCTAATTTGTAGCGGGCTCCAAAGTTTGTGCATGCAAATATATTGGTTCCAGAAAAAAGGAACAAAAGATTGTCAAAACGATAATGTGATGTGGGCAACTTACTCAGAGCTTATCTGTGTAAAAGCATTTATGAAAACATCTAGAAGCAATGGCTCACTGTTCCCAATATCCACCCTGCCAAATAATCAAATATATCAGATTCAAGATCAAGAACCATCATTTTTTCCTTTGCCATTTGCATAAAACATGGCCATGAGAAAACTAAGCATAGATGCACTGGCGCGGGGGGGGGGGGGGAAAAAATCTCAACCCATAACCTATGATTCAAATTGAGCTCCATACCATATGCGTGCTAAATTGTCTTGAATCTCAAGATCCCCAATGTTATAAAATGTGGTTGGTGTAACATGTGCTCCTTGAATAGCATCATAACTTGGCCTTTTATCCATAGGAGATTGTGACAACTGCAGAAGATCAGATTTAAGTAACTGAGTAACCAAACATCATCTACAAGCATGACTTAATCTACGGGATCATTAGCAAACGACTATATTTTCTCCTTTTGGAACTTCAAATTTGCAGAAAACCACATCAGATATGTAGCTCACAGAGTTCATTTCGCATTCCAAGCAATACAGCTCGCCATCCAGTTGTTCACAGTTTTTCTCTGGCCAATTGCATTTATATATATATATATATATATATATATATATATATATTGTATATTGTATTGAGAAATAGATGGATGGAGGCAAACTTACTTGCATATTCATGGCATTGCATCCACCAAGACGTCCAACAATGTGCCATGATCGAATTGTCTGCATGCATGCCAAATCATTTAAGTCACTGAATTCATTTCTGAAGGAATGACTCTCAGGTCTAATAGAAATTACTTACATCACAAATTAATGAAATATCTTTCGACAATGGAGAATTGTAGAATTCAAACCATATATACGAGTTCGAGAAATTGAATCTGGTAATGCCAACCATAGAGAGTAAGTTAAAAGAATGAGCACCAATGAGAAGCATCCATATGAAAAAATTCCAACAAGAAGAAATTAAGCATATCTACAAATAGAATTTGCCGAAGCAGCTATAATCATATCTACTACAAAATGAATGGAAAACCACAAAGCTCCATATAGAAGCTAATCAAAACATAAACCTAGATAATATAAATGTCATTGCTCAAGAACTTCTAGCAAAAGTAGGACTGGAAAAAAAAAGTTTGTGGACATTAGGATTACCGAAAATCGAATGAAAAAGAGAATGGCGTGTTCATACATCAGTTTTTTAGTACCTATAGGTGTATGTAACTGAGGATTCAGTTCTTAATAGAGCCGAATGGGAAAAAAGGATTCATGCAGCAGATCCCATTTAGTTGATAAGGCTGTGGGCACTGGGCAGCTAATGAAGAGTCCCCCCCACCCATCCACCCACACACACATGCATATGCACCCAAACTTACTTGTTGAATGACACTTCCATGGGTATTGCTGAACCAGTTTTTGTATGCAATATCTTGTTCCTTTTCGTTCTCAACCTCTCCTCCATCTGAAATTATTAACCCCATTCAGGAAAAACCCAAACAGAGGACATACATAATATAGGTATACAACAAATCACAAATGAAAAACCTTCAAAAGGGATAGCTTCAAAAACATTAGCTGTTCATTGATACAATTTCATATATATATATATATATATATAAACCCATGAAAACTAATCACTTCAGAACATATAAAGTACAATTTCTAGCAATGTTGAGCATACTTTGGACTGAGCCTTTTGTGGGTCGTCGAGACAACTCCCAAGAATTTCAGCGAATTCGGGGTCTCGATCGTAGTCTTTTTCTTCTTCTCTCCCTCTAAATCTACTCCGAGGCGAAAACCCACCATCATCTTCATCGTCATCATCAACATCAACATCAACATAATATTTTTCTTCAATTTCTCTCTGCAAGTCTTGGGTTTTTATCCGTTGGCTTCGACTGGCATTAGTAATGCATAGAAACGTCTTGGGTCGAGCATATGTACGAATAGGAACTGTAAAGGTCGAAATTGGCGGGTAGTAGTTGTCGTGGCTGGAAATTTTGAAGAAAGGGAGATTTGGCCGTTGAAGAGGGGACGCACAGGGGTGTAGGATAAGCATATTGACACCGAACATCGTCTGTTAGCGAGAGGTAGACTCTGCTTAATTTGACGAACAGCTACTTTCAAGTTTCAATACTCTCTTTCTAGCTTCGCTTAACCTGAGCCTGTGCAGTGAGAGAGGGTTTAGTGTTCCTCTTCTATATCCCACCAAGATGGATGAACAGCAGAGCCTAAAACCCTGGTTTGATAGGCGCACAAATCAAAGTTTGATATTTTCATGTAGTATGAAGTAAAATCGCAAACCAAACCTATTATGTTATCCAAAACTTTTAATTTTTTGCTTATAAAAATAAAAAATAAAAATCCATAGTTTATCAAAAAGACACCTAAAATGTTCAAAATTGTTGAGATATGTATTTTAAGGACACATTTGAATTTTATATAAGTAGAATGATCTCAACACGATAAATCTAACGATATATCGCATTAGTTATATAAGTGTTTAAAATGATTATAAAAAAATAAAATAAAATAGGGAACCTAGCAACAACTAACAAGCTCGATGAGAGCAGAAATTATCAATCAAGGTTCAACTAATAAGTCGCTACGAGTCATGTTCTAACAAAACATTGCAATTGTCTCTCCCACATGTAATGATCCTACATTCTCTTGTATTATTTATACTAATATATAAAGTCAACATTAGAACTTGGTGTGCTTAAATTTTAATTCTTAAAATACCATTTATATAAATTCTGTTGAACTTTAATTAGAGGCCAATATATATATATATATATTTTTTGTTATTTATACAAGTAAACCCTACCAAAATAAGACCATTTTGTGACCCACCCCGGATAGATAAAACTCTGGATGTACAAGACTATATATATCATTTTCTCTGCAACCATATATCCCTATTCTTGATGGGATTTAAAAATTCAACTACCAATTACTTTTATAATTACCCAAACTTATTTTTTTCTAATATTTTAATAATTTTATAAATTTTTATTTATTTATTTTATTGGGGAAAATACACTTTGCATCCTTGTACTAAAGGCCAAAAACGCTTTGCACCCCTGTACTAAAAAAATGAACAATTGACTCCCTGCACTTTCAAAATTTTGCAGAGGGACTTACGGCGTTTAATAATGAGAGTAAATTACTATTATACCCATTATAATAATAATAAGCAATTATGGGTCGGAGACTCGGGTTAAGAATCAAGATAACTCAAACGGGTCTAGCAAAAAAAAGCCCCAAACCAGTGCCCTAATTTGGTAACCCCGCGCAAGAAGCCACCGCCATCCCATCTCAACCCACTGCTAAAATCAGAATCGGAGGCCAAGGAGTCAAAATCCAAGGGCTTCATTAATTTTCCCTCAAGTCTAGATCTATAATGCTGTAATGCTCTCTGTTACCCATTACTGTGAAAACCCAGATTTTCAAGCCAAGATTTGAGGAAACCCAAGACTCTTAATCTTAGCTACCATTCCAATATAAAGTTCTGTTTTCGTTGCTTAAATTGCTTCTCCTCTGCCCCAGATAACACCGCCGTTGATAATAGCAGCAGGCATAGTAAATTCTACAATATTTCTCTTCCCCCATTTTTTTATCAATTGAACTTTCTTTCACGTCATTTGGGTTCATCATTAATCCATATATAAATCAATCTCAACTGTTTCATTATTTGGATCTGTCATATCAAAAATCGATAGATATATTCATCTTCATTCAATTTATGTGTTTGATTTTTATTTTTTATTTTTAATTATTGGAATGGGTTGTTAATTGCTTCTTCTTGTGCCCATATGGGAAAATTAGGAGGAGAAAAATTTCAACTTTTACAACGAACTTAAAATGGCAGCTTATGACTTCTCTTTCTCAAACAAATTGGAGGAGGCTGCTTTGGCTCTGTTTACATGGTTATCTCCCCAGTCTTTTCACCTGCAAATTGCAATTGCATAACATTTTGAAGGTTCTGTGTAAAACCTATATATATATATATATATATATATATAGAGAGAGAGAGAGAGAGAGTATTGAAAATGGTGGGCGGTGGGAGGTTATGGAAAGGAAGAGTAGAGAAGAGGAAGATGATTGGTATGGATTGAAAGTTGAAACCATATTGGATTGTGATTTTTAAAGGTTCTGTGTAAAATTGTGGAATTTTTGTTTTGGTTATTCTGATGGGTTTTCATACTCTCTCATGGGTCGGATGAAAGTGTTTCATCTGGTCATGTAATCTATTAAAAAAAAATAAGGGCATTTAAGTCATTTTAATATGCAAAAAATAGCCATATGACAATTTTTCCGTTAAAATATGGACGGCCAACTAACAGAATGGACAAAACTGTCAAAGTTTGAAAGTGTAGGAGTTCGATTGTTCACTTTTAAAGTGCATGGGTACAAAATTTTTTTGGCCTTTAGTACAGGAATGCAAAGTGTATTTTCCCCTATTTTATTTGCACACCCGAGAAATCTAACTATTAATTGAATCGTCATCATCTTAGCATGATAAGATTGACTAAGCGACAAGATAATTATAAATTAAAAAAAGAAAAGAAAAAAGATAGGCTGCTCTCATCAATCTTATCTTTTTTAAGGAATTTTTTTTTTTTTTTTGTTTAAAGATTTGGCTCTTTTTGTTTTTACGAGTAACAAGTCGCAGCCAGTCACACTCTCTCACAAAAACATTGCTATCGCCTACCTGCACGTGATGAGGTCACCTTCCTTTGTATTTTTCTCTCAATTCTTTCATTTCCAGTTCTCATAACAAAAACCATAGTATTCCTCCTTCTTATGCAACCCCACAAACATCCATTTCCACCCTACAAAATTTCTCACACTCAAATCCAAATTCTCATACTCTCTTGCCAAAATCATGGGTTTCTGCAAATGGGTCTCTCTGATTTTCTTTCTTTACATGTTTGTGCCAACACCCATTTCCTCAAACTTTGGTTTGAGCCCAGAAGAGTTAGCACAAATCCCAGTGAATTTCCTTCTCCATGCTAAGAAACCAGAGCTTTTGGATTGGATGGTGGGTATTAGGAGGACAATACATGAAAACCCAGAACTTGGTTTTGAGGAATTTGAGACCAGTAAGCTTATCAGAGCCGAGCTTGATAAGATGGGCATCTCTTATAAATACCCCATTGCTGTTACTGGTGTGGTCGGCTTCATTGGAACCGGTGGACCGCCTTTCGTCGCAATTCGAGCAGACATGGATGCTCTAGCTATGCAGGTCTGTATATTATTTTTTCTTCACTTTTTTTTTTTTTGGTTGTTATTGTTAGTTTGTTCTACTGGCATTAATGTTTTTTTTTTTTTTTTTTTATGAGAAGGGAAATTGTTGCTATACTGAGTTGTGTTTACTTGTTTGATCATTGCAATAGAGTTGTTTGGTGTTAGAACTTGATTACTCCTGATTCTTATGTGAATTTAAGGAATTCAAAGCAGTAAAACTTTTAGTAATAAGGAATAATTAAAATATTAAATAGAGTATGAATTCAGGTAAGGGGATTATTGAAAAATGATGCTGTATCTTGTAAGAGGGGATTGATGAAAGATGTGGGGGATATAAATTTAGGTAAGATATAATTTATGAAAAATAATGGGGTTTGGATTGGTGCAGGAAAGTGTGGAGTGGGAGCACAAGAGTAAAGTTCCTGGAAAAATGCACGCATGTGGACACGATGCGCATGTTGCGATGCTTCTTGGTGCTGCAAAGATGCTTCAAGAGCATCGTCATGATTTACAGGTTTGTTTGTTTCCCTTTTCTGTTTGGTAACTTGCCTTGTGAATCGACATATCCTGTTTATGATAGCAATGCTAAATTACGCTCATATTGCAATTGGCTCTTGGTGTTGAAATATGCTTCAAAAGCATCGCCATGATAATCAGGGTTGTTTGTTTCCCTCTTCTTCTGTTTGGTAACTTGCCCGTGTATTCACATATCCTCTTTCCTATATCAATGTCCTTTTATAACTAATTTATGAATTCATATATGCTTTCCTGCTCAGTAATTGTAGTTTTGTTGTCATGTGGTAAATCAGTCCAATCTTAGAGCTCCAATGAACAAAAATGTCAAGAAACGAGTTAGTTCCGAGTCCCAACATTAGAAAAATATGTTGATGTTGATGAGGATTTTGAGTTAGAAAATACAGAGTTATTGATAGGATGTCAATTTTGATATCAAAAGGGACAAATCACAGTAGTGTGAGAACTAATGGTAAAACATGATAATTTGTAATGAAACTTTAGGACTGCTAACAAAGACTCTATCACATTAATCAACAATTTGAAATTTAAATATTGCAAACAAATGCACATGCAACAAGAATGTTGACCAGAAAATGGGACATATAAGGGGCAAAAAGTGCGCACTGGTAAGTGTCTAAAAGATCCAGTATGGGAATACCATTCACATTTCAAATACAACATGTATATAAATGAGAAGTCTACTGCACTTAAACTAGTTTATTAAATTCATCTATTTTATTATTAGTTGAACTGGTATGTTTACAAAATAAACAAGCTACAAACATGATTTGTAAAAGTAAGAAGGGGTCTTTTTTTTTTTTTTTTGGGGGGGGGTATTTGTGGGGGTTTGAGAAGGGGAGCTACGGTCAATGGAGCATTTTCTCCTTTGAGATTGGATGAGAGGCGTGGCTTGGTTGATTAAATCTTCTCTGGGTGTTTCAAGAGCAAATTTATAGTCTTGTTGTGTGGTGCTCTCAGGTTTTTGAGATTCCTGAGATGGCATCTGAGGAGGTTGAGTGGATTAAAGCAAGAATACTAGAATAGTCCTCACCTGCTTGTTCATTTGGAAAGAGAAGAAGGAAGCTTCTGATCCTGTTTGGACTTAGAAGTTGAGCTTCTTTTATTCCATGTTCTGCAAGATTGCGATGACTCTAGCAGGATAACTTCTGAGCTGCGAAGTAACCTTGTTAGGGTTTCCGTGAGTACAATTGGGTTTCTCCCCCGGGCTTAACTAGGATGAGCTGTGACAACTCCTTTTCTTGTGCTGATAAATCTGCTTGGGTGGGTATTGTGGCGAGCACAGCCTTGTAGAAGTGGTGGTTGGTAGAGTTCTTCTCTTTCAGGCATCATCAGGTCTTCTAGCTGAAGCATTTGCATTAAGGGCGGCTATTACTCTTGCGGTGGTTTTGACAGTTTCAAGTCCTTTTCTGTTCTCATGCTGAGCTATATGTGGATTACATGAAGAGGAGTTCATTTAGGGTTGCTTATTGGGTGGCCACTCAAGTGCTGAGAATGTGCTTCGCTTTGAATGTGTTTCTTCCCACCCTCCCCTCCCAATCTGTTACTTCGAGCCCATGGCTTGTTTAATCTGTTTTGTTTTGAAATAAAATAAACTGCATACACATATTTTATCTATAACGATACACATGTCCATCATTCCCCTTGACGAAGGAGGTTATACTAGGGAATGTTGTTTCCTCTCGAATCAAAGTCACATTTCTGCTGATATATCTTAATGTTGCTGCATATGTTAGCTGGTAAGCAATACTGCATAATCTTCATGTTTTTAATACTAGATAATTTTTCATAATTATTTCTTATGGTTTCAATAGGGAACCATCGTTCTTATTTTCCAACCAGCTGAGGAAGGAGGTGGAGGAGCAAAGAAAATGTTAGAAGCTGGAGTCCTGGAGAATGTCGATGCCATCTTTGGGTTGCATGTCTCGGCTGATAAACCTTTTGGCACAGTGGCCTCCAGGCCCGGCCCTCTTTTGGCAGGGAGTGGTTTCTTTGAGGCAATAATAAGTGGAAAGGGGGGTCATGCAGCTATTCCCCAACACACAATAGACCCAATCTTAGCAGCTTCCAATGTGATTGTTAGCTTGCAACACCTTGTTTCACGTGAAGCTGATCCCTTAGATTCACAGGTACTACTCTCTCTCTCTCTC
>JAESVK010000422.1:297416-309764 GCA_017140935.1 Hamamelis virginiana
GTTTGTTTAATTGTTCATTTTCTGTGTTGTACCCTTTAAATCATATTGAATCAAGTAGAACTGCAAAGGGCTTATGTATTCCGTTGGAAAGTGTTCTATCATCTCTCTGTTTTGTCATGTTCCCAGCATTGGCTGGTAGTGCTATGCAGAACAGAATTGAAGCCCTCACAAATGCTTATGGCTTACCCATGTAGAGAATTGTACATCTTGGGCTTGATCTTTGCTTTCAATTACTGAAAATAGCATAACCTTGCAGGTAGTGACAGTTGGAAAATTCCAAGGTGGTGGCGCATTCAATGTTATTCCTGATTCTGTTACTATTGGTGGCACATTCCGGGCATTTTCAAAAGAAAGCTTTGTACAACTCAAACAACGTATTGAACAGGTATGAGTATGACTTTAAAAGCTGCCTATATATATAAATATATTGGTTTAATGTGGGGCAAAGCCCACAACTACACAGAACAAAATCAGGGAAAGAAAGGTTTCAACCCCTCCATGGGTTCATAAAAAAGGATCAGCCCAAGAAGAAAGTTCAGACCATGATTGGCCAGCCAATCAACAGCATGGTTCCCTTCTCTATATGAAACCCTATAATTTTAATATCTGGAAATTTAGGCATTGAAAAATGAAAAGTTTAAATCGCTCTTTATTGCATAGTTTTTTATTTTATTTTTAATGTTCACCGGTGACGACCTTGTTTTATAAATTCCAATCATGGATGTTATATCTCATATAGATTCAAGTGACAGGTTATCTCAGGGCAAGCTAGCGTACAGAGGTGCAGCGTGACTATTGATTTTCATGCAAACAATAGGCCCTTTTACCCAGTAACCGTAAATAACAAAGACTTGCACAAGCACTTCCGAAACGTGGTAGGGGATATGCTCGGTGAACAGAACATTTTAGAAATGCAACCATTGATGGGAGCAGAAGACTTCTCATATTTCGCAGAGGCAATCCCCGGATACTTCTTTTATGTTGGGATGAAAAGCGAGACTCATGGACAGCTTGAATCAGGACACTCCCCCAACTTCAGAGTCAACGAAGACGTACTTCCGTATGGTGCTGCACTGCATGCATCATTAGCTACGAGATACCTCCTTGAATATCAACCTGAATCTACTTTGCCAAAGACAAGTTTTCATGACGAATTGTAAGGTTGCTTCCAACTTTCTTGGTATCCTGTTAGAACTCGTACTGATTTCATGCACCATCACAATTTGGTACCAAAAACTGCAACACTTTGAATTTGACTTGTTATCAATCGTTTTGAACCAACTCATCTCATGCTAATGTACATTTCTTTTTTTTTTTTTTTGTTGGTTCATATTTCATACTATTTACTGGCTCGTTTGGAGACTCCTCAAGGATGTGTGTGTGTGTGAGAGAGAGAGAGAGAGAGAGAGAGAGGTACTGGCTAGTGGTGTTAATAACGTGCCATGTGGCCGTATTGGGACCTATGAGGTCTTTATCGGGGTTAGTTTTAAGGAAAGGCCGTTTACGCGAGGCAGAGACCCGAGTTTGAATTTCTGTCTTCATCAGGGTTTGGGACAGAGGAATAATCCTGTTGTGAAGCTCATGGGCCTATTTTAGTGTGTGCATCTATATGTACATATAGAAAGAACGATTTCATAGCCTAAACGTATAAAAAAGTTGTCATATTTAGCTATAACTAGGGTTGTCTTCATCACAAAGACGAATATTGAAGGCCCGCAAACAGAAAGAAGCCTTGAAATATAATGAAAGCTTCAGAGTTCATGTATTACACCAATGATATCCTTCAATCCTCAAACTCAAAACCCACTAATCATAAACCCTCCATTGATTATACTGTCTCATCATCATCGAATAGTACTCCACTTTCAACACTGCACAGATCATTTCCCGGCAGCTGCTCTCCTTCACCTCAACCTGTTGATATAAGCTTTTTCAAGTCGTTGAAGTGAGACCTTAGAAATTACCGGACATGTTTCAAGCAGATACAATCAAAGCCCAAAGACAGAGAAAGCAAGCATAGATTTGGCAAAGACTAGCGGTATGGAATTGCGTAGTGGGCTGAGTGCTGAAGAAGGCGATGAGAAGTTAAAAGCAGTCATTCATTACTGCACGAACTCAACGGATTTGGTAATTCCATGATTTGAATGACTATTATTATCAACATCTCAGTTCCAACTTGATAAAATATTAACCTCATTTAATTTCTACTTCTTGTAGGTGATCAAACATTGACGATATAAACAAGCCTAGAAAACCAACGGTGGGCAGATTTTGTTGAGTCCAATCTTACGATTGGGCCTCACTCTCAGACACACAATTACGTGAGAACCAACCACCCTCCTCCGTGTGATTGAATGCATGATGAGTGCTATGTCTAAAGAGTCATTTACGTTTGACTTATCAGATAATTTTTTTACTAATCTCAAACTTCATAATGAAAAGGGCAACATCGGAACTATTTTTTGTTATTTTTCTTGTTATGGGTGAAATATTTGATGTTGGTGTTTATGCCTTAAAAGAGATGAAAGTACAGTAGCTGGTGCAAAATAGACAATGGCCTTATTCATGTCTATGAATTAGTCGATAAACAGCTGGCAGAGAGAGACAGAGAGACAGAGAGAGAGAGAGGATACATTATAACAAGTAGAGAACTACTTCATTTTTTGCGAGATACTTATAACAAGTAGAGAACTACTTCATATTTACATTACTTTTCACTATGCAAACATCAGAGTGGAATCTATTATGGTCTTCATTCGCATGATCAATAACTGAAAACCCAAATCTATTCTAATATCATTGTTTTTCTTTTCTCTTTATTTTTTTGGAAGTGGGGGTTAGGGTGTTGCCCTGATGTGTATTTCTCAGGCTTCAATGATGCCAACATTTTGTGGCAGACTGGTCATACACCACATCCACCAGAATATGGCAAAAATGATTTTTCAGCTCGTTTCGCCCATTTTTTCAGACACTGCACTGACCATGGTCTTGCATTTTGGCATGTTTAAATGAACATGAGTAACTCTTATTTTAGCTCATATAGAGAGAACAAAGCAGCTCTTATTTGACTAGCTTGAATAAATAGAGGACTGGTAATATGAAGTGGATGTGGCAAAAAATAGAATAGGTAATTTGTGGTTCCGTCTGCCAAAAGCAAAAGCTATGATGGGAACAAAATGCAAATGAACAATAAGCATGCCTTTGTTGCAGGGCATATGCCAAACAAGTATGGATCATTCCTGTTGGCAACTAGAGGCATTAGAACTACAAAATAACTCCAAAAAAAAAAAAAAAAAAAAAAAAACTTAAGGAAATGAATGCCTAGTCCTCAACAAGTATACCGAAAACATAACACCAAACACATACTAAGGTATCCAGCCACATCTACTTTCAAGCATACAGATTCTTCAGCAAATAGCTTAAAACAATCATGAATCAAAATTTCAAACCCACAATAAACTTCAAATCAACGCATCTGAAAACAAAATTATGTAATCTCTAGCTAACAAAGTCCGCATAAATGCATCATGGTCTGGCCAGAAAAAGCAATAGCAATTCCTTAAATAACAGTAGTGAAATCCAGTAACTAGAACCAGTATGACAGACTGAAAATGAAATAACAATTCCTTAAAAAACCCAACCAGCCATCACCTACAAAATCCCTCATGCTTCAAGCTTACTTCTCTGATGAGTTGGGTCCCCTCTTCTTCCCAAAGCCCACAACTACAAAAACAAAATAAAGCCAATGTAGTCATCAGTATCTGAAGATAAGTCCCACTAGCGATTACACATTCCTGAATAACATTTAAAAGATCTCTTACTTAAGTTTTGTTTGTTTGTTTCTGCAGAAAAGTCTTCCTTAAAATTCTTTTGAGGAAAAAAAGGGTTTCATCCATTAATCTCAAACAGTATATTACAGTAAAGATTGATGAAAATTCATATCTATATATAGGGACGGATTCAATGACCCGCTTAATTTATACACTCCTAGCAAAAGTCAGCGTGTGAATTGTATTTTGAGAAACACATTGCTAGACTAGGTGTTCCTCCCATATACATCATGTCTGCCAAATATCACCTCAATAGGATATTAAAAGCAATTTCATCCATAAATGTAGTGCTTTTAATGATTAGAATGTGAGTTTATGGATGCTATGGTTACTGGTGTCCGATCAGTGTAATGTTTGGCAAGCATGCCACGCATAAATGTGATATTTAATCAACTGTGGGTTTTTCAAAATCCAAATACAACTTTCAAGTTACATTTTGATGAAAAAAGCGTAAAAAAGGTGTAATATATATATATATATAAACATCGTGTATCTTCAATTAAGCTTCAGGACAATAAATTTCTCTACATCTGAATTTTTTTTTCCTATCATCATAATAAACGGAGCCGTAATATGAATGGATTTTTCCCCACAACCATACTCATTGTGAATCTGAATAACTACAATATCTTTTCTGAACCAATGTATAAACCAAAATGAAATCTCACCGGCGGTGACGAATCGCCGGTTGTACTGCATACGCTTGTGTGCACGACCACGGGGCTTCTTCTTCTTGTCCTGCTTGGCTACTTTCGGAGTTTGGCCTCTCACCTTACCAGCACGAGCTAGTGATCCATGAACCTTACCTGCAAAATTGGTCGATTAAACAAACAATCACGCACAATGTAAACCCTAATTGGGAGATCTGAATGGAGAGCTTCGAACTTACCCATGGCGAATAATCAGAGAGTGCTCGAGCTGAATACAGATGCTGGTGCTTCTTCGACTTCTGGCTTCAGCCGATAAGCGTCCAGAGCAGAGGAGAAGTTAGGGTTAGGGTTTTGGGAGGCTATACATATAGTGGGGTAAACGTAGAAGTGCAGGCTGACTTAGGGTCCAATTGGGTTTTAGCCCAAGGTTAGAAATTAGGTTCAGTTTAAACTCTCTTTTCAGCCCACCCAAGCCTTCAGCCTAACAAGTTGGACTGCTGTGGGGTTGTGTCATACACCCTCAAAAGATCCATATGGCCCAGTCCTCAATCCTCATCACTGAGGTTGCAAATGAATCAAAATCATTTACGAATAACTCGTAATCAAATTCGGACTTATTGGTTTTGATCGATTATTAAACAAGTTAAGCTTAAATTTGAACTTTGAATAACTGAAACCCCCAATATATAATCACTCTTTTTTATATTGACATCAAGTTTTGAACTAGCCTCCCTCTTGCAATGGATAAAGAGATACAACTAATTAGGTTTATTCAAGCTTGATTTCTTAACAAGTTAACAAGACAAATGTGCACAACACCAAACTTGGCCAATTAGGTTCAAGAAACATACCATGCCATTATCATAATTTGAGCTGTTAAGAATCTTACTAAAACATTTCGCTTCGTAAAAATAGAACTCAAGTTATATGCAAAAGTTTTTTTTTTTTGCTATACAGGTATCTTGGGCCAACTTGCGCGCACCAGACTAAATTCATCACCCCGAACAAGACTTCCGAAATAAGGCTAGCGCCTTACGGTCTGTGGTCCCGGATATTAGTAGCTAATGGGAATCAAATACTGGACCAAGGGACTTGGTAAGCCCTTAGCCTTGCTTGGTCCACCACTAAGCTACCCACCTAGGGTTATATGCAAAAGTTGCTAGGAGCAGTAAATTAAAATACATCTCTCTCTCTATATATATATGTAGGAATAAAAGTGCAGAATCTGGTTCTTCCTTTAAAGACAGGAAACCTAGAACTTTTAAATTTCAAGGACAATTGACAGAATCTGGTTCTCTTCACCTTTTTAATGTTGGGTAAAATGTAAAGTCTTGAAGAAAAGTTACAGCTTACAACCTAGAATATTGAAATTCTATGGGCCAATGCCCAGCTACAATAAAACAGGCCGGGAAACTCAACCCAACAATATCACACCCAGCCCAGTTCAAACGCTCTCAACAATAGAGAAGCCCATTGAGCCCTAAACTTGTATTTAACGTTTCAGAACTATTAATATTTTAAAAGGAAAAAACAAAAACCTCCAAGAATCTCGGAGCAGAAAAGTTCATACTGTACGGCCAACCAAAAAACGGTCCATATTCAGACAAGTGAAATTCGACCCGAATAATATGACCCGAAGAATATGGACATTCGAAAATCACCGTTCGATTCCCATCTCAGCTCCATCACAGACCGTTGATTTCTAACCCTAAACCCCACTTCACCATAGCATAAAGCTAACGCATTTGCAGACTATGGTTTTTAAGAATTGGTCGTCCAAACCACAGCAGGGCAGACAGAGGAGGAGATGTCAGAAGACCTTGCGCCGCCGGTTCAAGAAATGGCATCCACAACCCTAAACGATGCCTTAACTGCGCCGGTTCAAAAAGCCGAGTTCTCCGACCGAGTTCCGATCAAGTCCATCTTGAGCAGGCCGGACGGCGGGGCGGGAATCGCCGGCCAGAGGGTACGAGTCGGAGGGTGGGTGAAGACGGGTCGAGAACAGGGTAAAGGATCTTTTGCGTTTCTGGAGCTGAACGATGGTTCGTGCCCGGCGAATTTGCAGGTTATTGTGGAGGCGTCCGTAGCGGATCTCGGCCAGCTCGTGCAGACCGGCACGTGCGTGGCAGTTGAAGGTGTGCTGAAGTTGCCTCCTGAAGGGACAAGGCAGAAGGTGGAGCTTAGGGTTGAGAAGGTGGTTCATGTGGGTCCTGTGGATCCGGCTAAGTACCCGTTGCCTAAGACTAGGCTCACGCTTGAGTTTTTGAGAGATTTCGTCCATCTCCGTCCCAGAACCAATACGGTACTCTCTCTCTCTATATATATATATATTTCTGTATGTGTCTGTATATATATTTGATTTATTAATATTTGTGGGTTTTGTTTATTTGAAACTGTTGTTGAATTATGTCGCAAAAAAAAAAAAAAATGAATTTTGCCATTACAGAAAGGTATCGGATTTGATGGGTCAATTTTAACAGCCCAAGTCGGACTTGTCCAACTTGTGAACTTTTTGAGCCTGAATTCATACATTTGTTTGATTTGCGCTCACCTGCATGAGAGATATGTTGGGCTAGTTTGTTGTATCTATCGAGTTCTCAAACTATTATTAAGAATTGGAAGAGGGTTTGTTGCAGTTTTGATATTTAACCTGACTAAAAGATTGGTTGGATTTGAATATACGTGGCTATGTGGCACCATTTTCTCACCATAGGCAAATACTTAGTGGCATTCCTTTATAATGCAAGATAAACTTGCATTTTTCGGAACTTCTACCTGCCCTTTATAAATGAGAAATTGCTCTCAAGTATGAATTAGATAAATCTAGCAATATCTTGAAGTTATTGTTGTTATTATTTTTAAAATTCAAATGAAATTTTGGGATTTAAATGGTTTCCTACCCTGAGATCAAATTACTTGAACTTGAATGTTAAGAAGTGTTGGAGATCTACAAATTCCTTTTCTGGTGAATTAGTAGGAACTTGCTTAGATTCTTCAACTATGCTTATAACCAGATCCATTCTGGTTAGATACCAGCTTTGGTAAACTGTGATGCAAAAAACGGGGCTCTAAATTTGTGTAGTAATTGTGAAATTTGATGTGAACTAGTTATGAGTGGTTTAAACTTAATGAATGAGTGGATCGAGGGTAAAAACCAATTTTTGATGCTGAAGGAAGAGATCAATGACTAGGGATTGGATTTTGGTTGATTTCTCTCTCTCTCTCTCTCTCTCTCTCACATGCGCCTTGCTGTGCACATACACTTATATCAGTTACTCTCGTTTTTTTAATAGAGTTTTGCTAATTTATTGTGCGCACACGCATATCAGATATTCTCATTTTTTGGATGAAGTTTTGCTTTCTTATTGCCTTGCAAAACATTTTTTACTTTATTCTAAGGCGGCTTTTAGATATTTGTAGTAACATTCAATTCTTGTGTATGGTTCAGATTTCTGCAGTTGCTCGAATCCGAAATGCATTGGCTTATGCAACCCACACATTTTTCCAGAAGCACGGGTTTCTCTATGTGCACACTCCAATTATCACCACTAGTGATTGTGAGGGTGCTGGTGAAATGTTTCAAGTTACAACCTTGATCAGTGATGCTGAAAAGGTGGAGAAGGAGCTGATTAAGAATCCTCCACCATCAGAAGCTGATGTAGAAGCTGCTAAGCTTCTTGTCAAGGAAAAAGGTGAGGCTGTTGCTGCACTAAAATCTGCTAAAGCAAGTAAGGAGGAAATTAGTTCGTCTGTTGCTGAACTTACAAAGGCTAAGGAGACACTCTCGAGGTTGGAAGAAAGAGCTAAGCTGAAACCTGGTATCCCTCAAAAGGATGGAAAGATTGATTATGCTCAAGATTTCTTTGCCCGCCAAGCATTTTTGACGGTTTCGGGTCAACTACAAGTTGAAACATTTGCATGTTGCCTTAGTAGTGTCTATACATTCGGACCAACTTTTCGAGCTGAACACTCTCATACTTCAAGGCACCTGGCAGAATTCTGGATGGTGGAACCTGAAATAGCATTTGCCGAGCTCGAGGTATATTTGACTTTGATTTATTGCACTCATCAATCAATTAGGTTTATGAAGAGTCCGATTGAAATATTTCTAAGTCATCTAGAAGGTTGCAGATGATTTAAAACTGAGTTAAACTGAATAAGCTGTACACCTATCTGGCATATGCATACATTCTCACATGTATGCATGTATGTGCATATACTCATGCACATGTATGGCTATATGGGTGTTCATCCTAATTCCTTACTCCTAAGAGATTGATTATTATCAAAATGGTTTTGTTGAATATGAGATCTTTTGATGTATTATTATCTGGCAGGATTGAAGATGTGGTTGTGCCCCATAGCAAAAATGAAAATAAAAACTGATTGTTGAATCTAGATTATCTATTCTTCACATCTTCTCTTATGTTTTTAAAATAAGATTAGTGTAGGAACAGTATTGGCTGTTGAGGTGTCTCATGGAAATTGAATAAGGAGTACCTTTTGTGGTTTATATAGAAACTGAAATGAATTCATTGGGTACTCTGTACTGCATAAATACGCATCTTTGTTTCTGTTGACACTTTTCTTGTGTTTTACATAGAAACTGAAATGAATCCATTGGGTAATCTGTACCACATATACGAGCATCTTTGTTTCTGTTAACACTTTTCTTGAATGAGGGAAATTTCGGATTTCAGTGAATTACCTCAGAAGACATCAAAGTTTGCTTATTTTTGTAGGATGATATGAATTGTGCGGAGGCATATGTGAGATTTCTGTGTCAGTGGTTACTGGACGAATGCCTGGATGATATGGAATTCATGGCTAAGAATTTTGATAAAGGTTGCATTGATCGTTTAAGAATGGTCGCTTCAACTCCATTTCAGCGTATTACATATACAGAAGCAGTGGAACTTTTAGTGAAGGTTACAGATAAGAAGTTTGAGAATAAAGTGGAATGGGGTATTGATTTAGCATCTGAGCATGAAAGGTATGTGAGTCTGTCTTGAATGTGCTTTTTTTGCTTCAAGTGTTTGTAATGACATATTGATTTGCTTAATTGTGCAGATACTTGACAGAGGTTTTATTTAAGAAGCCTGTTATTGTGTATAATTACCCAAAAGGAATTAAGGCATTTTATATGAGGCTCAATGATGATTCGAAGACGGTAGCTGCTATGGATGTGCTTGTACCAAAGGTACACCCTCCCCTCCATGCGTATTAAAGTCTTGGCTACTCTTTATGTGTTTCATTTCAATATGTACTTAAAATTCTTGCCAGGAACTTTTGCATAACAAAATGGTTTTTTAAGACAATGTATTGTTTACATATTATGTTGCATTTAAAAATTACCTTTCAGGTGGGAGAGCTAGTAGGGGGAAGCCAAAGGGAAGAGCGTTATGAGAATATTGCAAAAAGGTATGAAAAACTGTTCTTGATTAATTTTTGCTTTATAATAGTAAAAAGGTTGCTCCAAGTAAATTATTGACATTCCAGTTATATGATTCTTTTGGAACTTTGTCATTTTCATGATTTGGCAGATCCTCTTTAAAGAATATTTTATTTGGTTTGAGATCTTGGATGGTGAATTGTTTAATTTTGAAATAACAAAGGCATTGAGTTTGGGAATGAATTTCTTCATTGCAGGATAGTGGAGATGGGGCTGCCTCTCGAGCCATATGAGTGGTACCTTGACCTGCGGCGCTATGGGACTGTAAAACATAGTGGATTTGGTTTAGGCTTTGAACGGATGATTCTTTTTGCCACTGGCATCGACAATATTAGAGACGTAATTCCCTTCCCTAGGTTTCCAGGGAGAGCAGATCTTTGATTTATATTACCTAGACAAATACATGGACGCTAGGGTTTTGCTTTTAATATTCAACCAAAAACATATGCTTTTTTAAAACTTGTTATTGAAGACAAATTATAATAGTGAATTTGTTGTTTGCCCTGAAAAAAAAAAAAAAAAAAAAAAAGGCTCTACAGTATTTCTTGGTGATGCTTTATATTGTTTTTGCTGTTTGTATGTTGGATATCATGCTCCATTTTCTCCCCCCTCAACCGACTCTTTCTGCACTACTGGCTTGCTATTGATCAATTGCTGTGCATTTGAAACAATCCTTCTCTCTAGGTTCTATTGTCCAAACTGCCTATAAAATATAGCTAATTAAGAGGCTATGTGGAAAAGCTGAACAAAATATTGAAGCCAAGCAGGGTTTTTTTTTTTCCTCTCTTTCCGCAGTATTTTCCTAGTGATTCTGATGCTACATCCCAAATTGGTTGTTATGGCCTCTCTTTTTGCAGTAGGGCACTATGGCTAATGCCCTTAAATTGGACCCAAACACACACAAGACAACCCCCACCTCCCTCCCTCTCCACATCCACTCTCACACCCAAACACACACACCCTCCCCAACCAGAGAGAGAGAGAGAGAGAGAGAGAAAAGTTGACTAAAATTTATAGATTAAATTAATGCTCACCTTCACCACCATAATCATTTAATCAAAAAAATAAATAAATAATGTTGAACCACAAGTCTCTGAGATTATCTCTTTCTATTGTAGTGTTGCGCACAGTATAAATAAGATTACCAATATCACATTCTACATCAGCTGTGATAGTAGAATGCCAGTATACTAAAATAATAATCATATCTATTCATTTGTGTTGATATGGTATTATTTCATCAATTGTCATGCTAGAAGAGAGTCCTGATACGAAACTCTAATTTTTTATTTTTTTTTAATAAATCAGAACAATGAGAGGTGGTCATGGCACAATACTAATTGTCCATATATATTTAAAAAAAAAAAAAAAACAAAATGATCATCTATTGAGCTGTTCTATCCTGCGGCATCAATTCGAGTCTGTTTGGAAAGTTGGCTACCGTTGCACTAAACATGGACCGAGTTTATTCCTGAACCAGTTTAAGTTACCTTACACCCAGTTAGGAGTTTATGTACAAGTTTAGTCGATATATAAAGCGCCTGCAAATAGAGAGGAGAGAATAGAGAGGAAGAGGAGGATGATGAGAAAGTTTACAGTAAAATGGAGAAAATCACGCAGAGATGAAGATGACGACAGCTTCTCTCTCCCGACTCTCGACGATTCTCGTCCCATGGACATTCAAGGTCTCTCTCTCTCTAGATATATATATATATATATTATCTTATCAAATTAGGGTTTTACTTCTCTCTATCTCTTGACGAGAGGAGAGGAACCATCTATATTTTCCTGAATCTTAATTTCTCGGTTTGGTTGCTGAGAAAATGCAGGAAAATAAAAGAAATTTTAATTTTGAATCATCCATTTGAGCTCGGGAAAACAAAATAATGAGGTAACTTTTTTCATTTTTTGAAAACTAAAACAGAGCATGAACCACGAATTCAAAATTTCTTTTCTTTCTTTTCTTTTCTTTTATTTTCTTTTCCTTTGTATCTTAGCAACCAAACAGACTGATTTGCTTCGTTCCGACTCCTATTCATTCTATTTAAATGCTGGAAAGTTTGATTTTTTGTTCTGATCGCAGAACAAGAGGAGCTGGTTCGATCACTCGAAAAGAGTCAAGCTCAACAGAGTCTGTTATGGAGGGTATATATATATATATATATAATTTTCACACATGAAAGAATAAATATTCTTTGAGTTAATTTTTCCCAGAATAATCATTATTATTTCTTGCTGGTTCCTTGTAGAGTGTATTCGCAGTACTTCTCTTTTGTTATGCTTCGTTTCTCGTTTACAACATCTTCCAGCAGTCTTCATCTCCATGGGAACTGGTATGAATCATGCATAATGATATTCCGTCCTCATGGTAATATATATATATATATATATATATATATATATATATATATATATA